>JAMKQA010002624.1:0-40585 GCA_024699735.1 Posidonia australis
CATCATTCTACACATTTTATCATGATTTTCATGCATTATCCCAAATTTTTGCCCTAATTTGGCAAACTCAGCAAAAGAAGAAGGAGAGGAGACGGGAATGCGTACCAGGCTTTGGTGAGCTCCCCGCATGCCCTACGCGCTCCGGCGAGGCTTGGTGCAAGCTTTCCTCAGCTCACACGACCTCCACAGGCCGCGCCCTTCCTCAACCTTCCCACTCCCTCACGCCCTCCTACAGGTTCTCCCCGCTCACGGCTCGTGGCTTCCAACACAGCCACCGCACCACCTCCTCTTAAGCCCTCCCGCGTGCCTGCCATCCTGGAATCCCACCGGTGCTCACAGC
Source organism: Posidonia australis (assembly GCA_024699735.1). Lineage (NCBI taxonomy): Eukaryota > Viridiplantae > Streptophyta > Magnoliopsida > Alismatales > Posidoniaceae > Posidonia > Posidonia australis. The sequence goes on from JAMKQA010002624.1 coordinate 341, forward strand.
TGCACCAGCGCTGGACGGAGGGGACGGGTCGAGCAGCTCCCTCTCCCCCGCTAGGGCTCACGGGATCCAGAGGAAGATGCAGCAGGTCACGGGCTGCGTGCTCCTGCTCCCCCTTCCCAACAGTGCCAAGCCCAAAGCCCAAGGCTCAAGTGGGTTTACCACACGCACGGTTCTCGAGACAGAACCGACCCACTGGCCACAGAAACACACCACAGGCGAGAAATCAAGGGCACAACACACAAGGAAGAACCACAACCAAACAACTCAAACTGAATTAACCATTAATAAACCATATACAATAATTACAAGAAATTCATGGTTTATATAAAATGGAAAATTCCAGGCACAGATGTTACACATCATCACAGTAACAAATTAGTTTCTTCATATGTAGAATCGAAGTACATCAATAAAATGTAAGATAATTAAAAATAATAAAACAAGAGTCACAGGCTCATTTTTTTATGATGTTTCAAACAATAGAAGTACCTTACACCTTGAATGTTGATTTCTATCAAATTAATGTTAGAGAGAAAAACACAACACACCATGTTGAGAGGAGGAGAGTTGATTAGTGGAGTAGTGGTAGATTAGTGGAGTAGTGGTAGATTAGTGATATTGTTGGAGAGACACTATCGCACGAAGAGACAGAGGCATAGAGAGAGAGATCAGAGAAGAAACTGGAGAGAGAGAGAGAGAGAGAGAAAGGAAGAGGCGTAAAGAACAAGTGAGTTAGAGAGAGAGGGAGGTAGAGGCATAGAGAAGAAGCGAATTAAAGAGTAAGAAAGAGGGAGAGGTGCATAGAGAGAGAGAGGGAGGTAGAGGCATAGAGAAGAAGCGAGTTAAAGAGTAAGAAAGAGGGAGAGGTGCATAGAGAGAGATTAGATAAGAGGACAAAGAGAAAGAAAGAGAAATAGAGGAAGAGGCATAGACTCAAAAAAGAGAGAGACAGAAACCTTAGAGAGACTAGAGATGGAGGACATAGGAAAGGTCGCATAGTCACAAAGAAAAATCAAAGAGGAAGGACGAAGGAGTGGCCGTAATTGTGTAGAGAGCGAGAGACCAGAGATGGAAGACGAAGGAGTGGAATCATAAGATTGTCTTAGTTGAATCTTGTACATAGTTTTTTGTTGAAAATTACTAAAAAACCACTAAACCCTAAACGGTTATCGAATTATCAAGTTAGATAACTCACGACCCAATTCATTAGTAACATGGGTTAATAAGTGTTAATAAGTCCAATCGAACCTAAAATTTTAATTTCAATTTGTAGTTTAAAATAATAAATTGGATCAAATAACTCAATGTATGGACAATCCTAGACTCCACGATGTTTTAAACCTAGGAGAGAGTCGTGAAATTCAAACTCTAGCCAACTTAGCCACTTGTTCGTCAGAGTTATCGGAGACATACACCAAAACACACGCCGAAACATATGCACCAAGTAAAATTCATTATTTAGTAGTTGTCTTGTTGACTCGGTAATGGACAATGTTCATTTCTCATTTGCAAGTGGGAGACAGGCCAGCCTGTCAATTTGTCAGTCTCAGGGGAAAAAAAAAAAAAAAAACGCCAATGAGTTGAAATGATACTTGGAGAGAGAATATGCTACGAGAACCATGACAAATAGAACAAAAACAATTACAACACACAACGAGAGCAAATATGACATCCAATGAGAATAAATCTATGCAAAGAGAACAGTACGAATGTGAAGACAATAACTAGGATGTGCTACATTAATGCTACGTCATGTTAAGAGAGCAACTTGGATATACAACGAGCTTAACCATTGTATGTTGCGGACTTGCGGGATAAATATGAAGATATTAATAGGATGAGTTGGATCCATTTATAATGCCGAACATACATACCACGAGAATAATAATGAAATGCAACGGAGTGAATGGCAACCTGGATTTGGTATATTGACGTATGGATAAATGACCGAAAAAGATAAGGCCTACCAAAGAAAAAACGTGTGTCTCTGGTTTCTCTCCCAATTTCCAATACATGTTGGACCTACCAGTTCTGTCGATGTCGGAGGGGATGAGGCCGTGGCGGCGGGCGGCTTTGCAAGGGAGGAAGCCGTGGCCCGGAGGGTGTGATGTAGCCTGTAGGTGTGGCGTGGGTTGGAGAGGACGGAGCTGGAGAGGTTGACGATTCCGGCGCCAATCTTCTTGGCGGAGCCGGAAGACGGTTTTTTTTAAAGAGGGGTATAAATAGAAATGGTGTTTGAAAGTTAACACCGTTGGTGGATCTAACGGAATATTCTGGTTTTTTTTTTTCTTTCGACCATACCACCAACTTGAGGGCACGTATAATAGTTAAAATAGGTTTGGAGGGTATCCATGGATTTTTCTTTTTAAAAAAAAGGGATGGTATTGGCAAGTTTTTGTTGAATCTTGATGGTATATATGTAAAAATTTACCATCAACAGTTGTCATTGGTCAATGTCCAAAAGTGGTATTGTACCATAATGCTCTGTTAAATATGTAGAATGACATGCATCCACTTTGACCTTTGTATTGAAGCTTGTGTACGCTTAGAGTCATTACTCCAGTACCTTTACTCTTGGCATCAAGTCCCATGATCAAGCTTCATTATGAGCGTGCTTGACCGTAATGAATCCATTAACTTGTGTCCATCATGAGCCAACTTGTGCTAATCGTAACACCCATAACACCTCTACAGTTGACTGTAACGTCCGTAATGCCTCCACAGTGTCTAATTGTGTCAGTGCATCACACGCCCGATTGATTGTGCATGCTCTCGCGCAATCAATGTACAACCTGCTTGCTTAGCTGTGCACGTTCCGTTCATAGTCACTTGGACCTTAGCAACTCCACGTACATCGATTCGCATCATTAGCATTCCTTTCATGCCTGCACCTCAGGTTCAATAACGTGTGCACTTCCTCGCACGAACCTTGTCAGTGGCCATTGGTAAGGAGTGTGACAATCCTCCCTCTCTTAAGTCGTCGTCGCCCTCGACAACGCATGACACAGGAACTTGGCAATCTTATCCTCAAATTGTCATAAATGAATGTCTCGCTTCCATATGGCTTCTTTTAGTGATTGTTCCTCCCATTGCACTAGGTAGAATGTATTCTGCTTGTGTCTCTTGAAGCTTTCAATGCGTTGGTCCAGAATTGCCTTAGCCTTCTTATTGTAAGTCGTGTGCACTTGAGGTGGGGCACGACCTGACTTGCTCTGCGTAGGATCTTTATGTTCTCATAGAACTTCTTCAGTTGGTTGACATAGATTACTAGATGTAGCTTCAATTTTGACGGTAGACCAAGCTTGTAGACTAGGGTGCCCACCTCCTTTCTACTACGAAAAGACCTTTATAGCATGACACCAACGCTTGATGAGCTACCATCTTCCGAACTTGCCGCATCATATGTGGTGTTAAATGCAATAACACCTTGTCCCCTAGTTGGAACTCAAGTGGACGTCGATGCGCATCAACCCACCATTTCATGTTCCTTTGTGCCAACATGAGACTATCTCGTATCTCATCGATGTACTCCTGGTGATCATGTGCAAGTCGTGTTGCCGTTGGACACTTACTGTCAACGTGCTTCATCGCTTCCAAGGGTGTTAAGGGTTGTTACCCCGTTGCTAGCTCCATTGTCGTTTAGTCCAGTTAAGATATCTGGCTTTCACCCAGACGACCTAGGTTCATATCCCAACACTGATTGTCACACCCTTCACCAATGGTCATCAGCGAGGTTCATGTGAGGGGGTGCCCATGTGAGTGAACCTGAGGCGTAAGCATAAAAGGAGTGCCAATGATGAGGACCAATGTGCATGGAGCAGTTAAGGTCCGAGTGACTATAAACGACATGTGCACAACTCAGCAAGTAGGTTGTACATTGATAGCATGGGGGCGTGCACAATCAATTGGCCGTGTGACGCACCGACACGATCAAGTGTTGTGAAGGCGTTACGGATGTTACAGTCAGCTACGAAGGTGTTACGGTCAGCGCAAATTGGCTCATGATGGGCACGAGTCAATGGAGGCGTTACGGTCAAGCACACTCATAATGAAGCTTGATTGCGGGGCTTGATGCCAAGAGTGAAGGCATTGGAGTAATGATGCTGAGCATACACAGGCTTTAATAGGGAGGTTAAAGCCAAGAGTGGATGCACATCATTGTGCATACTTAATGGAGTGTTATAGTGCAATAATGCACAAAGTAACGTAACTTGAAGGCACATAAAGATGCACGAGCAGAACTTCAATGTGCATTAGTGTGTGCACAAGTCAAAGGAGTCGTTAAAGTCAATACATTAATGAGGACTTTAATGTGTGTTAACGGACTATATTGATTGTAAACTGTTATGAACATAATGTCATGGCTTTGTAAATGTGTAAATAAAGATGTAAAATAAGAGAAACACAATAGAGCAAGTGAATGTATTGTGTCTTCCTTCCCATCTTTGTAAACAAGGAATTCTATTAGTGATATAGCAAGGGGGCATTTCATATATCTCGAGCATTTGACTTTTTTGTGTATGTGCCAACCTGTGTGCAAGTGATCGGGGGCGAATTAGATGTGCTTAGATACCTTAGATTGTGTGAAAAGCCAAGGGAGAGGCTGAACTAGGAGTGGATTCCCAAGCCATCTTAGTACCGCACACTTTGATTCTCGTAAATCAGAGAAAAATGATGTGACATTTGGTTCCATTGTAAGGATCACGAAAGGTGGTCGCAATCAAGATCGATGATGAGCAACAACAACATCGAGGAAGCAAAACTCGACAGCCTTGAAGCATGGAAAAAGAGAGCCTTGCCTATGTTCAACAAATTACAAGAAGCCTTGGAGGAGATCAAGGTTCTTCATGTCAAGATAATGACATTGAAGAAAGCAGTTGCGCATTCCGCTCCAGCAAAATCCCGAGTGTCTGAACTGAAGGCATTCAACAGTAAGCATGGTATGAAGATCCTTGAGAATTTTCTCTGGGATATCAAGGCGTAATTCCGTGCAACACACACTCAAAAGTAAGAAAAGGTGAATCTTGCTAGCTTGTTCCATGCAAGCAATGCGAAACTATAGTGGAGAACCATATGCGCACGCACAAGGGATAACAAGGTCGAAACTTGGGAAGACTTGTCCAAGGAACTTTGTGCACAGTTCCTTCCAATCAACACAGCATGGGTGGTGTGTGATTCTCTACGTTGACTCAAGTAACTGGTACTATTTGTGAGTACGTGAAGAGTTTTAGATCGTTGATGCTAAAGATCAACGATATAGCGAAGGAGGACTGCATCTACAACTTATTGAGCGGGCTACAATGATAAGTGCAACTCGAGTTACAACGCCAAAGTGTCAAAGATTTGCAGTCTACTTTGATAGCAGCCGACGCGCTTGTTGATCTTAAATCTTCTTCGAGCACTAAGGTGCAATCTAAGTCACCAAAGAAGGAGAAATCAAAAGACAAGGCAAAAACCGAGAATGGCAACACCGATAGTACCGAGCGCAAGGACGCACAATTAACGTTGAAGGACATAGCATGCTACATATACAAGGGTCCTCATCGGATACGGGACTACTCGAAGAAAGAGATGCTTTCTGCGATCGTGAAGGAAGAGGAATCTTCGAAAAAGTATCAGGTAAATCCTCTTTAATTGAACGTGATTTGTGCCAAGACACACACAGCGACAAGTGATGGCTTCATGTACGTAGACATCACCCTCAACAACCGACTAGTGCACGTGATGGTAGACACTGACGTCAGTCACAACTTTTTGTCCAATAGAGAGCTAAAGCACTTTCAAATCTCGATGGAACAAGGCTCGCAAGCAACGTTAAGGCTATGAACTTTGCAGCGAAGCACACACATGAGACTGTCTTGACCATGATGCAAGTGGGGGACTGTTACGGGTCATGTGAGCTCGTGGTCATCCATCAGGACGACTTCCACGTCATTTTAGGCCTTGACTTCATGAGAAGGGCCAAGATATTAGTAATACCATATCTTGGTGGTCTCATGAATCATGATGAATATCCACGTCATGAAGAGTTTTAGATCGTTGATGCTGAAGATCAACGATATGGCGAAGGAGGACCGTCTCTACAACTTCTTGAGCGGGCTACAAGGATGGGTGCAACTGAAGTTACAACGCCAAGGTGTCAAAGATTTGTAGTCTGCTTTGATAGTAGTCAACGTGTTTGTTGATCTCAAATCTTCTTTGAGCACCAAGGTGCAATCCAAGTCACTGAAGAAGGAGAAATCAAAAGACAAGGCAAAAACAAAGAAAAACAACACCGATAGCACCAAGCGCAAGGATGCACACTTAACGTCGAAGGACATAGCGTGCTACATATGCAAGGGTCCTTATCAGATGAGACTGCCCGAAGAAAGAGATGCTTTTTGCGATCGTGAAGGAAGAGAAGAAAGAAGAGGAATCCCCGAAGGAGTATCAGGTAAACCCTCTCTGATTGAACGTGATCAGTGTCAAGACATGCACGACGGTAAGTGATGGCTTGATCTACATGAACATCACCCTCAACAACTGACCAATGCACGCGATGGTAGACACTAACGTCAGTCGCATCTTTCTGTCTAATAGAGAGCTAGAGCACTTTCAAATCTCGGTGGAGCAAGGCTCGTAGAGCAATGTTAAGGCTATGAACTCTGTAGCAAAGCGCACACATAAGACTGTCTTGACCATGGTGCAACTGGAGGATTGGTACAAGTCATGTGTGCTCGTTGTCATCCCTCTAGACGACTTCCACGTCATTTTAGGCCTTGACTTCATGAGAAGGGCCAAGGTATTAGTAATACCATATCTCGGTAGTCTCATGATTCACAATGAATATGCATCCTACTTTGTGCATGTATCTCAAGACAGAGACGAAACAATAATACTCATGGCATTACAACTGCAGAACGACCTCCGACGTGGGGAGGCAACGTATGTGGCAACCATTCATGAGGAGATTGCACCAAGCATGAAGCACGAAGTCTTGCGAACAAAGGTGACGAAGTTACACAAGGAATTCTGAAACATGATGTCGGACAAGTTACCATCGGAACTGCCACCGCATCGTGACATGGATCACCGCATCCACCTCTTGCTCGACTCGCTGCCACCAATGCAAGCACCGTATCGTATGCCACAGGTACACTTGGAAGAGCTGAGGAAGCAGTTCATGGGGCTAATCAAGGGTTGGATTCCCCAAACCCAACAAGGCACCATATGGTGTGCTAGTGTTATTTCAAAAGGAGGACGACCCCTTACATATGTGTGTCGACTACTATGTGTTAAACATAGGTGATGGTCAAGAACAAGTATCTAATATTGAACGTCAAGAATCTGATTGACAAATTGGATAGCGCAAGCTACTTCACCAAGATGAACTTGCGGTCAGGCTATTATCAAGTGCACATAGCTGAGAGAAATCAACCAAAGGCCACTTGTGTGACGTGCTATGGATTGTTCGAATTCCTTGTAATGCTATTTGACTTAACTAATTGTCCGACCATCTTCTGTAACTTATTGAATAATGTCTTTTCTGAGTACATTAATGTCTTTGTAGTAGTATACTTTGATGACATTATAGTATTTAACAATATCTTAGAAAATCATGTTAGTCATTTGAAGAAAACGATGATGAAGTTGTACGAACATAAGTTCTACCTTAAGATTGAGAAGTGTGTCTTTGTATGAAAAGACATGATGAGCAACATATTTAAACTATTTCTATTAGTTTCCGAAGAACATGTTCTTTTGTTTTTACTTCACTCACTTGGGTACTCTGCAAGACTATTATAAGGACGTATGGCTTTTTCTTTGAGAAAATTAGCGGTACATTAATTAATTAACACGTAACACTTCAGACTGTGGGCCGCACCTTACTATTATATGAAAATCAGTTTATAATTGGCCTGAATTTTTGATCCGCATATCTAAAGACATACATGAAAATCAGTAAATTATTACTATCTAAGACTAAATTAAATATATAATAATCAAATCAAATAATATATATCTCTAATTATATATATGTAATACAAATATATTTCAGAAAAAAATGACATGAATACAAATATATAACAATCAAATCAAACAACATATATCCATAATTATATATGCATGTAATTCAAACATAATTTAGAAAACAGACATGAATTCAAATTAAATGTATAACAATCAAGTCAAATAATATATACCCATAATTATATATCTATGTAATACAAATATAATTCAAAAAACAGACATAAATACAAATATCGTATGAATATGAAAAGTAATGTCAATGATATCTATGTACTTATTCATTTTCAAATGTTATCCATTTCTTCTTAAAAATGAATACAAATTTAAATATCATGTTGATCATACACAATCTTTTTTTTGCATTCCTACTTACAACCACAATGAGATCTGTGTAATATTTCCTTTCATTAATGATATTAGCAATTAAATATGAAATTACAAATGAATAAGATAATTCTACTTCATGAGTACTCAGAAAGAAAATTGAATATCCCAAAAACCATTTGAAACTAAAACCACATATCTAAAAAAAAAACTAACTATAGCCATCGGATTGGAATCTGCATGGTTTGGAATCTGCATGGTTTTAATTCCAAATCAAATTCCTATTCACAATCCATACACACGGGAAAAAAAAAAAAAAAGGTGAGATATCTAATGCAATGTATAAGAACACAACAGCGCTTTCGCATTTGCCTTGAAACAAGAGAAGAAGTAGATCCCAAACGCCACACGCCATGATTCTATAGCACATAAAAACCAGCCATAACTCCTGGAAACTCGACTCCAGAGCTCAGACCAGTCCACCACCGCCGTCGGCGCCGGTACGTCACAGGGACGGAGACCCATGATGGGGTCCTCACCGGGGCCAGTACTCCCCATCCACTCCGGGGACCTTGGGAGCAAGAAGAAGCATCTCACCCTCATCCCTCTCATCTTCCTCATCTACTTCGAGGTCTCCGGCGGTCCATACGGGGAGGAGACCGCCGTAAAAGCCGCCGGTCCCCTCTTCGCCATCATTGGCTTCCTCGTATTCCCGTTCATATGGAGCATCCCCGAGGCCCTCCTCACCGCCGAATTGGCCACCGCCTTCCCCGGCAACGGTGGCTACGTCTTGTGGGTCGACGCCGCCTTCGGCCCTTTCTGGGGCCATCTCATGGGGACGTGGAAGTTCCTCAGTGGTGTCATCAACAACGCGGCCTATCCGGTTCTGATGGCCGACTACCTCGGTCGAGCAATCCCTCACCTCCTCTCTGACTCCCATGGTGGCCCAGTTAGATTCTCAGTTATAGCTACCGCCACGGTACCATTATCTCACTGTCCAATTGCTCACCATCATCATACTTTAAAATATTTTCAGACATTATTCTAATATCTGTGGGAAAAAATGAACGGTCTAATGTTCGTGCGTGCATGTGTCGCAGGTGATCCTGTCTTTTCTGAACTATCTTGGACTAGTGGTGGTCGGGTACGGAGGGGTGTTACTAGGGGCCGTGTCGCTGTTCCCCTTCGTGCTGATGGCTGGGTTTGCGTTGCCGAAGCTGAAGCCGAAGAGGTGGACTGTGGCGGGGAAGAAGAAAGACATAGACTGGAGTCTGTTCTTGAACACTTTGTTCTGGAATCTGAACTTCTGGGATAACGCCTCCACGCTCGCCGGAGAAGTGGAGGACCCACAGAAGACCTTTCCAAAGGCATTGCTTGCTTCCGGGATTCTGGCGTGTCTCGGGTACCTCGTGCCGCTGTTGGCCGGCACCGGAGCGCTGGATGTTCCGGCGGACCAGTGGAGCGACGGGTTCCTGGCAGATGCGGCGGGTAATATTCTTGACTCAACCTGATACAACGGTTGTTTATTCTCTGAAACCAAATTTAATCCGTTTCCTTCCTTTCTTTCTTTCAGTTTTTGTGAATTATGTTGGTTTTATTTTGTTTTTTTTTTTTCGAAAAAAAAAATTTGTTGGTTTTGTTAGAATAGTTGTTCTTGTTTTACACGGCATTAGAGTTGAGAACCACCGGAATAGATCTAGTAAATATATTTTGGAGTTTGGACAATAAAAGAGAACGCATCCATGATCATGACTTATAGCTTGATCATCTTATGCTCAAATTATTGGTATTTGCTTTTCAATGTTAAATGATTTATTACTAAAGTATTTGTAGCCAAAGTGACACTAACACCCACTAGTGTTGTGTCATCATGTTACGACTTCACTTGCTTTGGCTTCTTTTGATATTCGTTTATGATTCATGAGCTGTAGACTGGAGTGATAGCGCACTCTTCGAATAATGGACGTGGACAAATTCAAACCGAGAATCTTTTTATTTATTTTTTTCGATTGATGAATCATGGATGCGGACATGCCCATCAACAGGGATTTCTGTTCTAGTCGTTTCTTTTATTTATTTTTTTTTGTTAACGGTTGAACCAAAGAACTTTAATGAGTGTGACGTTGAACATTTAGTCGTTTCTTTTACGAGTCTCGCTTTTTAATAAATATTTCCGTGATTCTTCGTTTATGTGGTTTGTAATTTTTGCGTTTGATTCCAAGTACCAATCAGTCATGTTCCGCGTTTCTTCACCACAACATGGTCTCTGTTCTTTGCTGCTGTCGGAGTTGAAAGGAACAGATAATCCTACTCTTTACATGAGTCTAAACCAAGATTAACCAGCGTCCTCCAATCGAGTACTGATGTCAATTATTACAGGCATGATCGCCGGGAAGTGGCTCAAGTACTGGGTGGGAGCAGGCTCTGTGTTGTCCGCGGTGGGCCTCTACGAAGCACAGCTGAGCAGCTGCTCCTACCAGCTCGTCGGACTGGCGGACCTCGGCATCCTCCCGGAGGCCTTCACCCGGCGCGCTCGGTGGTTCAACACCCCGTGGCTCGCCATCGTCGTCTCCACCGCCATCACCTCCGCCATCTCCTTCATGGCGTTCACCGACATCATCACGACCGCCAACTTCGTCTACGGCCTCAGCATGCTCCTGGAGTTCGGGGCGTTCCTCTGGCTGCGGCGCAAGATGCCGGGCCTCGAGAGGCCCTACCGCGTGCCCATGCGCGTCCCGGGGCTCGCTGTCATGTGCCTCGTGCCATCGGTGTTCCTCGTGTTCGTCATGGTCATCGGGAACCGGAGGGTGTATGCCATTGGTGCTGGGCTCACCGGGGTGGGGATTGGAGTGTACTTCCTCATGAAGTGGTGCAAGGCCAGGGGCTGGCTGAGGTTTGTTGGTGAGCAGGAAGGCGTTGGTGGGGATTGACGAGACAAGAACGAGGGAATTTGTTCTGCAAGTACTCTCCCCTCACTGCCGGTCAAGGTCCCTTCCCCACCTCTTTCCTTTTTCCTATTTCTTTTCCCTCTTGATCTTGGGTTTTCTTCTCCAAATCTGGTCTTTTCTTCCCTATTTTTGGGACTTTTCTTCCAAGATCGCGAATCTTTGGAGATCACGATGATCTTGGAATTTCTCTTCCCTATTCTTTGAGGTTTTTCTTTGTTTATCTCTTATGGTAATCATACTAGCAATGCATATTCAATATATGTTGACTTACTAATTCTTGACACGGCATGATTATACAATATAATAATATTTAATAATATTTTTTTAAACTATTTTAAAATATTTATGTAATTTATGGTTAATGAGTATAACTTTATTTTGAACACAATTACTACTTAATTCAACTCATTTGGAAAGGATTGAACCTAGTTGATGTACATTTAACATTTATAATGGATTATTAAACATATTATTATCAAATTAAATAAAAATTCATTTTATACATGTTTAAAATTATTGTATTATTAATAATCAAATATAATTTTTTTCAAAATATAAGAAATATTGGTGAAACAAATGATAAACACAATAATACAATTAGCGTGATACGATAAGTACATCACATGATTCAATTGACAGGTCTAATTCTATTCCAAGCTGTTTATTTGCTTATGTAGGTTGTGGTAGATGTTGTTGTGTGGTCTGTATTGCACCCATTGCAATGACTTTGGGTGAACTCTTCGGCACTTCTTAAGGTATCTTTCGTCAACTAATCATTCGTGTTCGTTGCAGACGTTTTTTTGTTGTTAACGGTAGTAGTTATTATTAAGATAAAAGTTCAGAATAACACAGTTCATCAAAGTCAATATTACAACCAAAATTTTCCACTGAATGCCACAGTATTGAGCAAAATAAATCTCTAAGTTCACTACTGAATTTCCTGATTAACCAACAGTTAATCAAATCGGAGGATTATCCTCCATACAGACGGGTGTAGAGGTATTATAGTCCGACCCTTGTGGGACATCAGGAGCCATTGGTGTTTGCTCCAACTCCCTCTTCTGCTAGAATGAGGATAAAGATTGCAGAATGTCGTTTCTTTCAAATCCTGTACCCAAAGATTCTACCAAACAGTGAAACATAGAAATGATATCATTTATTATCAAACTGGGGTTTTTTGGAATGCCCCTGAATGTTCTATTGTTTCTTTCCTTCCATATGAACCATATAAAGATTTGAATAAAAGTGAGAGAACCTTTTAAAGATGTTTCAAAATGCAACATAGGAGGGTATGCAAATAAATCCATAATTGAAAATATAGCAGGATAAGTGCATCCATTAGTAAAAGCCTTCCAGATTTTTTGTGTAAATGGGCAAAAAAGGAAAAAATGTATAACAGATTCACTACTATTATTGCAGAAAGGACAACTTTCGATGCCAATCCAACCTCTTTTCAATAAATTATCCTTTGTCAGAATTTTATTAGAAAGTAATAACCAAGCAAAAAATTTGATTTTCAGAGGCACCCAGCAATCCCAGATTTCATGCATGTATTTAAATCTGTGACCCCCATCATTTAAAATGTCATAACAGGATTTAACAGTGAATTCTTTGTTGATGGGTCTCCAAACTAGTAGGTCTTCCTCTACAGATATTATGGTGGTGTTGTAAATTTCTAACAAGATATCTATTTGAGTATGTAAATTTCCTACAACATCAGGAGTTAAGGGGTTTAAGAATAATCTATCAGGGTCTACTGATAATATCTGTAGGATTTTTGTGACAGTAGCTTGCTTGAATTTTGACATATGGAATAAATCAGGTAGGCAATCTTTTAATTTTTCACCTTTCCACCATCGATTTTCCCAGAAGATAGTATTTCTGCCATTATTGACCTGAAAATTAGTAAATCCATTTATAATGTTGAAACACCTTTTTAGCTCTAACCATAGGGGCGAGGATCTGCCATTAGAATTATTTAGTATGGCACCAGGTCCATTTCTAACAAAATATTTGGCTTTAACTACATCTTTCCATTTCATTGAGAATGAGTTAGATAGGAGTTGCCAAAGTAATTTACATTTCAATGCCAAACTAAAATTTTTCAAGTTTATGATTCCCCAACCTTTTTGTTCTTTTGATCTACATAGTGTTGACCATTTAACTAAATGGCGAACAGAAGTAGAGGATAAGGAATTCCAAAGGAATCTTCTTCTAATTTTATCAATGGTCTTCTCTACCCTTGCAGACATATGTAAAACAAAAAGGAAATAAGTAGATATGGCAGATAGTACAGCATTGACCAAAGTAAGGCGTCCTCCTAAAGACAGATATTTAGCCTTCCATTGTGATAGTTTTTTTGTAATTTTGTCAATTATTGGAGACCAATCTCGATAAGTTGGTTTTCTGTAATGCAAAGGTAAGCCCATGTAATAAATAGGGAGATTCTCAATGCTACACCCTATGATTTGAGAGGCTCTAATCACAAAGCCATCAGGAACTCCTATACCAGTAATTGATGATTTATGAAAATTGATTTTCAAACCTGAACAAGTTTGAAAACAACATAGTATTCTTTTGATATTTATTAGATTTTCCTCTTTTGCAGCCAAAAAAAGAATGGTGTCATCTGCATATTGAATGTTCAAAACATTGGGACCACCATTGGGTAACTGAATTCCAGCTATAAGATTATTATCAATTGCCAAATGATAACATCCTGTTCAAAACATGTGTGACTATAATAAAAAGAAATGGAGAGAGTGGGTCACCTTGTCTAAGACCATTAGAAGCTTAGAAGTACCCCTTAGGAGAGCCATTCACTAAGACAGAGAACTTAGCATAAGTTATACACATCTTAATCCAAGTATTCCATTTGTTTCCACAGCCTAAGCCTTTAAGTGTCTCTATTAGAAAGTCTCAATTGACATTGTCAAAAGCCTTTTCAAAGTCTAGTTTTAGAACAATGCCCGGTATGGCATTTATTTTCATATAATGCAAGGTTTCCTGAGCAACTAGGAAACAATCACCAATGTACCTTCCAGTAAGAAAGGCACATTGTGAATTATCAATAATATTGTTAATGATAGGGGTGAGTCTTGTAGCTAAAGTCTTTGATATAATTTTATAAAGACTATTTACCAGACTGATAGGTCTAAAATCTTTTATCTCCTTGGCACCTTCTTTTTTAGGGATAAGAGAAATAAATGTCTGATTAATGTGAACCAGGTATTCTAAATCATTAGAAGAATGAAAGCCATTAAAGATTTCTACTATGTCATTCTTCATGATGTCCCAGAAGTGCTGGAAGAAGCACAATGGGAAGCCATCAGGTCCAGGGGCTTTTTCCCCAAGCAATGATGTGACACTCATGTGAATTTCTTCCATGGAGAAGGGAATTTCCAAAATGTTTGGGTTAATAATTTTGGTTGGCATTAGAATGTCCCAGTCAAAACAAGGTATTGTTCTCTTTTCCGTGTTGAATTGTCTGATAAAGTGATTTTCTATTTCTTTGCATATTATGGAGGGAGAGTATTCCTGAATGCCATTGATAAGTAGAGAAAAAACGGCATTTACTCTTCTTCTATATTTTACCATATTGTGGAAGAATTTTGTTTTAAGATCTCCTTTTTTAAGCCATTGGATTCTGGATTTTTGTTTCCAATAAGCTTCCTGCTCTTGTAGAAGATGATGATGTTCATCCTTAAGTTCCTTCAATTTCATTTGAAAGATTGTAGCATTATTGCAAGATTCTAATAATGAATCAATGTGAGTGATTTGAGATTCCACCGACTCCAATCTATTCCTCCTTTGTTCCCTAATGGGGGCTATCCAAAGGCCAATGTGCTTTTTAAGGTATTTTAAACGATATGCAAATCTGGTCACAGGAGATGTAGACATACACATTGTATATGAGTTACGCCAGTAATATTCAATGAAACTAGAAAAACCCTCAATCAAAAACCAAGCCTTGTAAAATTTGAAAGGAGCAGGACCCCAATAAATAGGAATTGTACTAAGAGTGATGGGTATGTGATCAGATATGACTCTAGTTTTTCCCAAACAAAAAGAATCAGGGTATTTGTCCCCCCAACCAGTTGTGATCAGAAACCTGTCTAGTCTGACCAAAGTGGGCTGATCATGGAAATTTGACCAAGTGTATTTGCAATTGTTAGGGGGAATGTCAATCAAGCAATGATTTTCTATAAATTCATTAAAAACATTCATGTGATAGGGATTACCACTATTAGAGGAATGTTCATGCGAGAATCTAATCATATTAAAGTCTCCATCAATCACCCAATTAGAGTTTACTTTATTACTAATGGATTCCAATTCCTCAATAAAATTTTCCTTTAAACCAGGAACACACGGCCCATATACGCCTGTGAGCCACCATTCAAAGTTATCAGTATTGTTCTTGAAATATAAAGATAAACTATATGTTGCTACAATGGTGTCACAGATAGTAAACAGATTGTCATCCCAGCCTACGAGAATTCCACCAGATGCTCCCAAAGATGGGAGAAAAGACGATTGATTAATTATTCCACCACCAATATTATTTAAAATGTTAGGGGAGAAGGATTCAAGTTTAGTTTCACTAATAATAAGTATATTACATTTGTTTGATTTAACCAAATTGCGAATAGCTCTTTTTTTTTCACAACTTCCCATACCCCTAATGTTCCATGCAGCAATCAACATTAATTACATGCATTTATCGAGAGAGAAGCAAAGTTCTCAAAGATAAAAGAGTCCTCATTAAGATTTAGATGAGGTAAACTTTAGTCTTTTCTAACAAGGTTGTAAAAAGACTTGACTTCAGATAAAGAATTAAAAGTGATTCCAATTTCCTTAGCAAAATTTCTGAATTGGTCATAAGAACTCCAATTTAGCACATCATGCAAAAGATTACTGTCATTTTCGCATAGATCAGGAGAATTATCAATAGCAAAATCAGAGGAAGAAGTCTCAGACATATAAGAAGGATCTGTTATGATATTATCATGCATAGGATAAGATGAGCTTAAAAAATTATTAAAATTACCTGGAGCATGGATGGGAGTAGGTGGGCATGGTTTAGCAGCAACATTGCAGGAGTCACCCAAATCATCACTTTCCAGACAATCATAAACAGCCAGCACTTTTTTAAACTTTGACAAAGAAAGGTTCCTGGCCTTTATTTCAGATTCAATGAACCTTGTGGTGTCATTATCTTCGTAGGTAAGTTTAGGGGCAGTCACTGGTGTGATGGAGAGGGGTGCTTCCCTTGGGGTAGAGGAGGGAGGAGTAGGGAGGATACCTGCTGCCTTCGAGGTAGGTTTTGGAGTTGGACTAATAGGTCTAGTCCAGACAAGTTTCCCAGTTTTTGGATTTTTATTTCCTTTATTTCCCCTCCAACCTTTGTTATTCTTAAATTGCTTTCGGACAGGGTGCAAAGCACTGGAGTTGGGGAAGTCAGAATGAGACTTGGAAGGCCAGACATTAGTAGGCTTGGGGGGGATATCAATATTTGAGCACAGATCTCAACTGTGTTTGTATTTTATCGGATAGACAGCTTTGCCAAAAGCGAAATATCTGCAATCTGGTATTTCCATACCGGGGTGAAGTTTTACTCTGATTCTGGAGAACCCCAAAGTCTTAACAGAATCAATGGACAGGTCTACCTCCAACAAGTTAGCAAAGCTAGCAGTCATATGACGAAAAACATCCACATTCCAGAGATAGTGGGGGATCCCTTCAAGTCTAATCCAGACCCCCTCTTCCTTTAAGTTACAGACTGCATTAGAATTAGGAGTCCAGGGGATAAAGGATGCAGAAATCCTCTGGAGCAGAGCTCCGTAGACATTGAGAGAGTCATTCCTACATTTTACAGATGGGAAGACAAGTATGAACTTCCCAGGGGAGACGGATTGTACAGTAATATCAGAAACATCAGCCCAGTGCGTCCTGATGTGTTCCTCCAAAGCTTCCTTGGTGAGGATGGAAGAATGGGCAGTGATGATAGCACTACGGGACAGGTACTGAAATCGGCTGCAGACCGCCTCAGATGGAGGTATCACAGTTGGATTCTGAGATGAAAGCCCAACAGGATTCGAATGAGAGGGGTGGGGAGGAGCCATGTATGATTCCTGAAAATATTTGCAAAGAGCTACAGAATGATTTGGGGATTTACATTTAAAACAGAAGCCATAGTATTTACAGAACCTTTTTTCATGTCCTTTTAAGCCACATCTAAAGCATCTACTCTGAAGTTTGCAAAAACTTACCCAGGGAGGACGGGTTCTTTTTCTAGAGATTTTTTCCCAGTTCCCACTCTGGTCTTCGAGAATCAGAGGACTACAATGCGAAGCAGCAGTCACGCAAGAAGAAGTGGAAGTGGAAGTTCCGTCAGCAGTATAGACAGGGGAAGAAGGCTTAACAGGAGACGCAAGAGTCGCGAATCGTGAGCCAGAGCCAGAGTATCGTCTGCCAGAGGCGAAAGTCTGGGAGAAGGACTAGGAGGAGCAGCTACTTTTCTTCCCAATGTCAGAAAAAATCGCATCATCAGAGATATTACCCACATACGAAGAAGGCTGTTGGGTTTCAAAGTAGGAATAATAAGGCGCAGAATTAATTTGAGCCGCGCCACTGTTCCCAAAGGCTGCGGGAAAGCAACTGTCAACAGACACAGGATGCAAAGCGGATGCATCCGGGTCCAAATAATTATCAATGCAATAATTAAAATGGTGGGATTGATTAGTCACGTAAGCAAAATTAACCGTAGAATGCTTAGAACCAGAAGACGTGTTATTAGAGAAAACCACGTCATCAGGATTAAATACCACACGCGGTGGAGTCCCTGGGGAAGCGAAAAAGTAGTGCCCACTCAGCGTACCAGGGAGTGACTCGCATTCAATGTGATGCGAAGGGGTACTGTTCACAAGACGTGCGAAGGTGCAACCGTCAGAGAAATCCTGAGAACACGAAACGACCACCGCAGGCTCCACAGTAATATCAGAATGAGACTGGTTGAGCACACTTTGCTCAAGCGAAATTTTATCACTAACATAGGTATTATTTGAATCAATGGGATGATTATTTAAGTTAAAAGAAGAAAAAGCGGAAGGAGATGGTGGGTAATACGAGGTGTAATTCCAAACAGATGGTGAGGGTATTTTAGGAAAAAACAGCGAGGCTGCCACAGGAGAGCCCCGCCCCCTCGCGTCATTGGAGATAGATCTCCGGTGAGCTCCGACTGTCAAGTACATCTTCGCCGCAGAAGGAACGAGATGAGGGTAATAGCATTCATCAGAAGCAGAGAGAAAAGATTCCCCCAAAAAATAACTAGAATCCATCGTACCACAAGAATGGAAAAAAATTTCAGGCCGATCATCACTTGAGAGGGTTTCAGATCGGGCAACCCTAAACTTTTTTACTTTACCTTTCTTTGGTTTACTTAGATATTTCCAAGAAATATTGGGAGAAAACAATGAACATTCCACAGCAAAATCATCAGAAACAAAACAAAATCGCAGATTATTATAGCAACCAGAAATTATACTCACTACAAGAAAAATTAGAATTTACGAAGACAAGCAGCGAGGACTTAGCGAGGACATGTCCTCGTAATAATCTAACGAGGACATATAGCGGGGATCTTGCGAGGAAATGTCCTCGCTTAAATTTAGCGACTAGATAGCGAGAAAATATCCTCGTTAGTGTCCTCACTAATTCAGGTATAAAATACCTCGACGCAGGTTCTGCCCCTTTCTTTCTTAACCTAAACTCGCGTCTTTTCCGCCTCCTCCTGCGCTGCGTCCTCCTCCCGCCTGTCGACAGTCTCCTCCTGCGTCGCATCCTCCTCCTGCCTGTCGACGGTCTCCTCCGTGCACAATGCCGCCTCCTCCTGCGCTGCGTCCTCCTCCCGCCCTAAGTTTCTGGGAACAACGTAGGCTTCTCCCCAATTGCTTCTTGTCGTGTTTGTGTGTTTTTGTTAGCCTAGTGTAGACTCCTTAGAGTTTTCTTTAACTATATCTTGAGGATGCATCCACTCTGAAACAATCTGTGATAATAAAGTAATGTTAGGAATGCAGAAAAGCACCAAAATTCAATATCACAATAATAACCATGAAACTGTACCTGGAGTTTTGGAGGGGGATCTTCTGGGTCAACAAATAGTGATCGGTTATTTGGAGGAAATTCTTGGTCTGTAAAATGAGTTTCCCCTCTTGCGCAAAGGGCTTCCTTGACAGCAGTTTCAACCGAGAGCATTCTTTGATTAATTTCCTCCTTCGTTTCCATTGTGGGTTTTCTATATTTTCTAGAGAAGGAATCCATATCAATTGCCACCCCTTCACGCTCTGACCTTCTCTTCCGACCACTTGAATATTGACCATCCCATTCTACATCTTCCCTGTCATATAGGTCTATATCTGCCTCATCACACTCCAGATCATCTCCCTGGAAAACAAAAACTATAGTAACGCATGGCAAAGTATAGAAAGAATTACAATAAAGAGCATACAACTCATCATCTCATGTTACAGTCTTCCAAGATATAAACAACTTGACATGTCTGGAGAAATTCCAACATCTACAGGTCTAAAATTGTTTTATTGAATACTATTCAATAGTAGAATTGCACTATAAAATTCAGGAATAAAAACAAGGGAAGATGCTAAATAGGGAATCATATGAGGCGAAATAAGCTTTAGGGATTAGACTGCAGACTTCCAGTAGGTATATTAAACTGAAATATATAATATGGACCTAAGACAACTGGATAAAAGGTCAAGATATGGAACATGTACAAGAAAGAGAAATTAGAATTTTCTTTTGTAGAATTACATGTTTATGTCTCTACCTATTTAGTAGTGTTATAGAGGTAAAGTTCCACACTAGTCGGTGCACCATGTGAACTAAGCATGATCCATCCTAATGTTGTCTTGTTTTTATGCAATTATGACAGAGAATTATATAGGTGTGCTCTACATGAACTATTCATCAAAGATAAATCGATTTTTCCATGGTTACAAGTTGAAGAAAAAGGTGCTGGAGGTTGGTCACTGTTCATAGAGAACATTTCTCAGTGCAGAATTGTCCACCATGTGAACTAAGCATGATCCATCCTAATGTTGTCTTGTTTTTATGCAATTATGACAGAATTATATAGGTGTGCTCTACATGAACTATTCATCAAAGATAAATCGATTTTTCCATGGTTACAAGTGGAAGAAAAAGGTGCTGGAGGTCTTTTGGCACTGAAACCACCTGGTGGACAATTCTGCACTGAGAAATGTTCTCTATGAACAGTGACCAACCTCCCTCTGGCATTAAGAAAATAAGACATCTATTCACTGTAAGTTGGGATATATGGTGCATATCCTATTACTTATGCACAGACAATGTCCATGACTGAAAATAAAATCGAGATTATCAACCTTCCATATTGCAAATCGAAAAGTAATGAGTAACACTCCTGAAGAACATTCCTCACCACTGTTTGCCTGGCTCACGTATTTCTTGAGCAATAAAATGAATATAAAAGAAAACTAGAATTACAAAGGAAAGATCAGATTACCAAATAGATAACCTAAGAGATTAGTCTGGGTGTCAGCCAAACAGGGCTTTATTATCATAGACATTTTAGATGCAAACAGAAGTTTATTATTCTTATTGTTGATGGAACAATATAACGTTGGGAGATGACATAAGAATAGCCATAAGATTAGATTTTCCTAGAACAAAAGAATCTTATAAAGGACATCACTTGCACAGATAATTTTCTCACCAATGCCAAATGCAGAGGTATATGTTGACAATGACACCTGCAACCATACAGGTAACTGACTCATCAAAGAGAAGTGTGTTAGAATAAATTATGAGGATTCAGATTTTTATTGGAATCTAATAGGAAACAGTCTAGATCTGGAATTTGATTTTACTTCCAAGAAAAATCCGAATTGAGTTCATATATGAGGATATCCGATTCGACAAAATCGAATCCAAATCCATAAGACATCTTTCCAGATTTTCCATCTCCAAAATCAAATATCTGAAACTGTAGGATATCTAAATTATTGTTTATTACTTAACAACACATTGAAACCCAAGTTCTAGCTATGTATTCTAACAAAGAGAAAACAATAAATTATTTTGACACTTAATCCTCTAGACGCACAGCCAGTTATGGCATTAAATAAGTAAAAAGCATCCCAAATATACAAGGTGTCTTACAACAATATTTAGAAGTAATCTAATAACAATTGGTTGTCCTGTCTAAGAAAAATAAGAAGTCCATGGACACCCAACCCCCACCCTCCCTACGACTAGAAAAGAAAAGAATATAAAACCCAAAACGTAATTAGCCGTATCCTGAGAGGAGAATCACCAAACTGCCAGGTATAATCTGGGTAGTCAATCATATCATATTCTGTAGGGCTCATAGCAGAAAAAAAAGTAGCCAAAATATACATGGAGTCTTACAACGATGATTAAAACTAATCGAATAACAATTGGCTGGCCCATCTAAGAAAAATAAATGTGCTTAGACAACCAACCCCCCACCTGCCCTACAAATAGAAAAGAAAATAATATAAAATCAGCAACGTAATTAGACATACCCTTAGAGGAGAATCACCAAATTGCCAGGTATAATCTGGGTAGTCAATCATATCATATTCTGCAGGGCTCATAGCAGTATAAAATGCAGCAACCTCATCATCAGTCAAGCACCTTCCCCAAAGAAATGCATCCATCACTTGCATCTTGGAATCAACACCTTCACTGTCAGATCTACCAAAGGCATCCAAATCAGTTGGTGGTCTAGTGCCAATCCACACATCTGTTCCATGCTCCCATATTCCATTACGTGTTTGCAGTGGTAACCCACTCTGGTATCCATCAAATTCCCCATCTAAATAAGAGGTTGCCTCTCCAATTTCAGCATCTATGGTCATGGTGACAATATGCCACCTGAACAATTGCCACATAAAGAACAGAGTTATGTATGCTTCAAGGTCAAATACTGATGGTTTATGCTACCAAAATGGGACATTTGTACATGGTTCTACAAACAAATTCAGAGATAATTTGAGTAGCACATAATAATAATTATTAAAAAGGAAAAAATAATATAAATCACATGTAAATGAAGGAATTACAATACAGATACAAGTAATGAAGTGCAAACCTTCCATCTGCAATACAAGCAGCACCAACGCTCCACTCTTTAGCAACAGTAGTAAGCCTCGCACCTTTGGCAACCAATCGTATACCGACTTGACCAGCTTCAAGGCCTTGCTCTGCACCTGCCACAAGGATTTCCAAGCATACCTTCTTCTGAAATTCAGTTCCTAAGAGACAAACAGGACCAGACTCTGGCTGGATTATGACTGCCATAGAGAAGCTTATCTTTGAACTTCCACAAACACTTGGATCAATAAGGCCACAGTGTTTTCCAGCATTCCTGGGCTCATCGTCTAGAATGCATATTGCACCAGGAACACCAGACTGTCATGGGTAAAACCAGCAACAACAGATTAGAGTGTGTGTCAACTTTTGAATGTAATACAAATAGGAAAACTAATATGAAGAAAGAAACATTATAATTGGTTGATAAATATATTCATC
Source organism: Posidonia australis (assembly GCA_024699735.1). Classification (NCBI taxonomy): domain Eukaryota; kingdom Viridiplantae; phylum Streptophyta; class Magnoliopsida; order Alismatales; family Posidoniaceae; genus Posidonia; species Posidonia australis. Next base: position 23,239 of record JAMKQA010002624.1, read on the forward strand.
TATACTCTCAACAAGGTTTTCTTGTGAGCAACATCAAATAATTTTTTGGAAAGATGATATACATGTTGAAATGAGAAAAAGCTACAAATCTACAATCTCAAGAAATAAAGTATCTAATAGAAAAAGAAAGATTGTAACTGAAAAAAAAATGCAAGCAGAAATGCATGAAATATGGTGATGGCTGTTGGTCTGTGGGAATCAGGTGCATAAGATTCCATACAAAACCTGACAAATATCCACGTTTGGTTTACGTAGCAGTTTAAAATACAGGTTTTCCATAACCCAGAGAAGCATAAGATTCCAAAATCCTAGCTGATCTCATCACAACTTATAACTACCACCATCATCTATTGTTTAAAAAAAAGCAGTAGCTAATTTTGAATAAACCCAAATACTTCTGTAATTTAAAACTTCCACAAACCAAACTAACATAAATACAAGAAATGAGATGGTTGTGAATTACGATGTTTCAAAATTCTAGAATTTCAGCAACATATTACAACACAAACAACCATTTAAAATTGTTCTCAACTGGAAAGCCTACGTCATATCTTCACAAAACACAAGACTCAACCATTATGGCCAAAGAAAGCAAAACCAAAGAGCCAAAAGAAACACCTGCTGTGCTCGGCGAGCCAACTGCGCTGCACGAATGCGATAAGCAATGCCAGAAACTTGTTCACGAGCAAATGAGTCATCTAAAACAGAATCACCTCCCACAGCACGAACAGCTGCTGCCATAGCAGCAGCCTCCCGGTTTCCCACATTTGGGATAGAGGATAACAGAGAAGCTTCGATCTCCTTCCATTTACGGTCTTCTTTCTCCAGGAGAGCCTTCCTCCTTTCCTTTCCCTTCCCTTCCTCCTCACGTCTCTGCATCAAAAGTTCCTCTTCCATTTCTTTTTCCCTAATGTAACTACAAGATCAAAGATTATAAATCAGTGAAATCAATAGAATCATTTGCTGATCCACAATAAACTCAGTACTCAGATAAGATATGGTAATATACCTCTCCTGGATTATTTCAAACTGCCTTCTGTCTTCAGGCATCCATTTCTTTATTTCCTTGGCACTTAGATCAGAAAACCCAATACTATCTAGGAAAAGTCTCAAACGGACTTCATCCTGCAGCAATAGATTGTGACCTGTAAGAGAAATTGAGATATCAACAAAAAATCATCTGCTATATATATAACACACACCTGTACTTGTTCAGCTTTTGCAGTCAATCCAAGTAAAAGGAGCAAATAGCCACCGAATTTATCCCACATGCATACCCATTCTGTATCAATTGCCTCTTCCAATGCTAGAATTCTTGCATGTGCACACAATTTTCTCCTGTATCCTACATCAACTGAAGATTCATGACGATACAACAAGCCACTTTTCATTTTGCTGAGAAATAAGCCGGCAGCCGTTTCCTCATTTTTCAGTCGATCTCGCAATTTCTTAACATCATCTCGAGGTAGTACAAAATTTCCAGCTCTATCACGCATGATGGTAGGATCTCCAACTAAAAGAGCTGCGGAGCTAGCAGATCGCTGAGGTGCCGAAAATGTTGTTCCCGCTATAGCATTTCTTGTCTGGATCGTCACACAAACAAACAATTACCAATAAATTAACGTTAAGCCCTTCAATTAAAATATATGCATATTAAGACCAAAGAGTAAAACCATCCAATACAAAAGACACTCATGATTAAATAACTTCAGAAATTCACATATTATTTCAGGCATGATGGTCGACTTCTGATGCCAAATTATTGAATAAGAAGAGGTGGAAGAGATTCAATCACTTAAACTTGCACCACCAATTCAAAGGAATATGGTGTCGCTTAGCCTTGATTTGGCCTGCCCTTTAGGCTTCCACTAATTCAGTATTTGAGTGAGTTGCATTTGAAGCTACGAAAAAAAGCATGGTGATTGAGTTCAGGTTCAGAATTTCAATATGCAGGGCATGAAGCAAAGGTGAGAACCAGTAAGTTACACAAGCCAAACAATTCTAAAAAAGATGTGTTCTTGAACCCCAGTTGCCTTGTTTGGACCCAAATCATTTTCATAGTATAAGCCATTAGATTATAATAAGAGCATTAACCATTAGCACTTATGCAACTAAACAAAGTTCCAAGTTATATACTCCAGATTAACTCAGAATATGGCACTTCCTTCAAAACAAACAAAATAAATAAAGATTATGATGCCGATAACACTTTCAACAAAACTATCACTTGATGTGGGAATACATGCACTTGGCTCAGCTCAATCATTACTTGGTCCAAGTTTGAGCATGCCAGGGCTTATCCTTTTCTTATTTGGGCTCCCAAAAACCTTTCTCTTTCTTCTTAAAGATGCCAATTTTTCATTGGAAGAAGAGTTAAGGGAATTGTCTCAGAAGAAATCTCACCTTTGTAGCAGATCGAGCAATTGCCTGGACAACAGTATCCTTACTGAGGAAGTGGAAAGCATCTCCCATCATCTGCAGAGAGAAACATTATTAAGGAAAACGAAGACGTACTAGGCAACTGAAGAAAATACTCGACAAAGGGTTTTTGCAGCATAAAAATATCTATTTGCAGGTATTGGTTGCATTTGTAAATGAGTGGATGCATTTTTTTAAGCAATATAAGTAGATGCAATTTTAAAGCCTGACAAGAAATTCAATTAGAAATATCGAACAATTTAGCATTTAATTATGCAACAAACTTCAAAAAGATACAAAACAAATAATGTGCCAACCTTGAGTGTCACACAAGGACGTGACACGGCAAAACCAAATGCAGCAACAAGAGTAACTGCTGATACAGAAGACCCAGCAAAAGGAGGAAATATTTTCAGGCTAGCAACAACACCCCATCCCTCAGTGGCCAACGCAATCCCATATAAAATAAGAAAGGCATAACTGTTGAATGATTTTGATAAATTAGAACAGAAAAAGTAATTAGGAGGCAAAAGTAAACTTCTCCGAAAAAGAAGCACAAATCAGAACAAACCTGACATTTTTCGCAGAATCAGCATGAGCATCATAAACATAAACAGGTAATACTCTGGGAGAATAAATGACAATAGGAGGTGAAAGAAGCACCTGACAAAATGGCATATTAACGAAAGAGAATAAACAATACAAGTACGTAGGACTTTCAGAAGAGAGAAGAAGGGCATACTGTCATGGCACGCCCGGCAAGAAGGAATAGAAATGAGAAATAACCAACAGATGCACCGACAAAAGGTTCATCTATAACACGACAAAAAAACCTTCAGATTAGAGCCTCCATGACATAAAATTTGCCTTAATAAGTTGTAATGATTAGAAAATATCCAAATAAGAAAGCATTAGCACCTTCCCACAATCCAACCAAAAATGCAGCCAAAGCAAGACAAAATGAAAGCAAACAAACTGACAACATTTGCCTCCTGGTTAAGTAGAAATTATTTGAAACCCAGAAATGGATCACACCAACTGCTAGAATGACGATAAGGACAATTAAAAGGAATGCAACACCAACCTGTCAAATGAAAATAAAGAAATAAAAACGCTCAGTAGAAGGAGACAACAAAATGACGTCAAATAAAAGCCAGAATTGCAGTAGATTCTTTTACAATAACAGTTGACGTAGTTCTACGCACCGTCCACGGTTTAATTATAATTATAACAGCAGACATTGCACCAACCAGCAGGAGAAACCCAATGCCCACAAAAACATAAACTCCTTGAGAGAGCTTCCAATCATCATCTTTCCTGTGAATAATAATAGAAATCATAATAATCCCAAGAAAATAGATGTATGTTCATTTTGTATGATACTGAAATAAAAAGTGAGATACTAGCTAACCATTTATAAAGCCCAACAAAAAGTGATATTACTGCTGGAATAAACACCAGGGGTAGTAAAGCTGCAAGAAAATCAGTATTCATAGGAACTCTGTCTTCCCGAGAGTTCACCACTCCAACATACGATGCACCACAAAATGCCACAAGAACAGCTACAGAAGAAAAAATTGCTTGATTCAATGACAGGATACCATTACAACAACACATAAACAGGCAAATTTTCATAACTTACTGGCAAAAATCCCAACACAGAGAGCAGAAGAAAGAGAAAACCGATAAGTTGCAAACCAAGAAACAACAGGTAATGTCCCAGTAACTAGCAAAGCAATTGCTGAAGCCATAACCCAGCCAAGGTACATGGATGATGCATAAGGAGAATTAAAACTTTCCTGATCTTCATTCCATCCCTTGTAGCCAAGATCATCCAAAGGCTTAGCTGAGACTATTAGGCCAAGAGATGCCACTGATCCTACAAATATAGCTGTGCTAATAGCGAGGGCAATACCCTGGAATAGAAGTATAACTGAATAAGAATAAGGACGTGCAATACATAACAGAACAAGGACATGATCATGAAATGCACAAGGAATTTGTTAAGCGTAATCAACAATTTAATCTATCTAGTTGTAAGGCAACCATATAACTCAACAAAAAGGTCAAACAGCAGCAATATTATCACATATGCAGGCCTAAAACAATTTTTATCAAATGACATACAAACCATCTTTTAATAAGGAATATAACAGAAGTCTTCAAGATGTTTGTAATGTTGACATTATCAATTTTCCATTCAGTACATACACTATGCAACATATGCCTAGATTTCAAAATTTCCTGAACCATTCCAATCTATCCATTAGGAAAACTAACATAGACATATTGCTCCATTAAAATTTCCCCTATAAAGAATTTCAATAACACAATTTAAAAAAATGACAATCACAAAAAAGTTAAACTAGTACAGTATCAAGCAAATTACAACAATATCCAGCAATATAAGGTTATAACCAATTCTCTCTTCTGAATAGAAGAGTTGTAGACTGTAGACACGGTTAACTCTTTAAACATAAATCCAAAACATCCCTAAAGCACAGAATATTTTTGGATAAACCATGGCTAAGATAATGAAATAAAATGTAAGAATCAAAGTCTTCCCCAGGAAAACACGGCATAGCCTTTGCATATCTAAAAGCTACCATGCACTGCTATATCATATCAATACAAACATACGATCTACCAACTCATCTTCAGTTCAAAACTTCAAGAATATCTCATTCAGTCAGAGCACAAAGAAAGGGAAAAAAATTTGCAAAGAACATATATAATGTAGCTATAACAAATGTGGGAATAAATGGTATAGCAAATAAAGTGTCCTGATTGAGGAATCCATTTTTTCACACAAACATAACAAGGAAGCAAAAGAGGCCCAAACGAAAGATAAAAGCAGTATACAGAACCTCCTTCTTTCCATTAATTATTTGGTTGTTTCCATGAATTGAACAATCTCCTCGTGGAACCCAGAATCTGTAACCTTTATGCATCCAAATGGGAATAGCAACAGAAAGGCAAGCCACAATGAGTGGGAGAGTCAAAGCAAGGCCAAGTAGAATGGAGGATTTGCTGCAAACACAAGATAAGATATCAATGGTATATAAGTTCAGAGTAAGCGATTGAATGTAGGAGCTCACAAGCATATGTAATACACATAAAAAGATGCTATATGTATAAGACAATAAACGCCATAGAAGAACAAGGTATGCAAATTAAGTCATAATCGACCCAGTTGTTGAAGATACCAAATAGAAAGACCTTGAATCCAAAGCCACCATTCTCATCTTGGAAGACTACTGGCTTGCCGCCAATCCTTGACCATAGATGTCAGTTTGAAGCCACATGGGGAGAACAACAAAATGTGAACGTATTGTTTGTGGAAACTCATTTTTAGTTCTTTACAGTGCAGCAAGAAATGCCCCAGACCACTAAAGTAGCCAGAAACATCAAGCTCCGATCATTGCTTACAATAGAAGTAAAGCTCGTTTGGACCAGGTCCACCCCAAATGGCATTACACGAGACCAGGACATTTCTATGGAATATTAACCGATTAGACAAATTAGGAAAAAAAGGAACTAAAGCCATTGAACCACCATCAAATATGGGCATTCTTTTCTCAAATGAGCTTTATACTAGAGTAGAAATACCAATATTCCGTGCACAAAAAAACTGAGACATACCTTAAGAAGGACAGAAGCAGACCCACACAAGTGCTCAGCAGCCAGGCGATGAAACCATACTGAAGACAGGAAAAATCCAGGTAAGTAACAAATTCAGATAAAATCCTCATACATGTAAGCTGTAACTGCAATCATGTTTATTTGTTTGCATTGCAACAACTCTAAATTTAAGGAGATGATAAAAGAATATGAAAAAAACAAATCAGTAGACCTTTGTTAAAAAACAGATACATATAAACGAACAGATATGGTTCCACTTAATTATGTTAAAAAACAATTTGTTATTGCGTACAATAAAGAGAAAATTTTTCTATTACTGTAAAGTTGACTTCTTGCATCTCGTTTAAGGTAAGTCTTTTTTACAAGAACAAGCAGGAAGCCTTCTTCTAATGTTACACTATAGATATAAACTTTGCACCACACTACCACTCATTGTCAAGGCACGTTGCCCATAGCAAGGGCCAAATGCCTTAAACCTGTTCATGGTAACAGCCTCACACGGGTGATTTCCAGGCTTGCATTTTTGGTTGTCTCTGTCACCCCGTCGCTTTGGTTCAAGCAATCCTCCCAAGTGAAATTACACAAATTCACTAACCAGATATGGTTATAACCAACTGTGTGAGGCATTTAAATGGGGAAAGAAACCCCAACTCAGGTTCTTATACAGGTTTTCTCATCTCTCCTGTGAGGTTGCATATGCCAGGAGCTCCCAATAACTACTTTCTTCTCTTTCTTCCCCTCTAAGACACATCAAACCACTTCACTTCCTCTCCCATCCACATCTCCTGCCATGATGCTGTTGTTTTTATGTTGCACAACCAATTTCTAATCCCTCAAATTTTTTTCTGAAATTTCTGTTTCAATGCCTAACATGCATTGATTGCCTAATCATCTTATTGGAAGGCACTTCTTTTCGAGGTACTTTCTTTTCCTCCTTCGATATTTCCTTCTTTCCTCTGTTCTCTTCTTGAATTCTGGTTCTTTTACTCTTTTCTTTTTCTACTCTTCCTCTCTATTCTCTTCTCTTCTACTGTGTTCATTTCTTCTTTGTCTTCTCTGCTTTTTGGTTCTTTTCATTCATGCAAACAAATTCACGTTTTCTCATTCACGCCACAAATTCTCCTCTTTTCAGTTCTTTTCACATTTTTATACATAAATTTAAAAAAATCACAGCTCATACTACTAAAAGCCTCTTCATTTATGCGTATGAATGATTAGATATTTACTTTCATGTTATTTGTATTCCTTTTATGATTTTATAATTTATTGCCTCGCTTCAATCAGGCTATTACCCCATCACTGCCTTGGGTATTTTGGGGAGTGTTGCCTTGACATCACCTTTCGCCTTGACTACTTTGCTCTTAGCTTCTATCAAGGGAAAGTTTTACAGGAGAAATACAAATTTTTTTATCTCTAAAAGGAAAGTTCAACAAAGAGCTACAATATATGACAGATTATTATTGGATAAACAAAACAAAGAATCTCTAAACATCCAAATGATTCTCGTTCTCACATCCACGTGGAATACTATACCTTGCGAGGCTTAGATGTCATTGCCATTTCCTCCGCATGAAGTGACAACAAAAAAGCCAAAATCGAGCAGACAACAGGGGATAATAGCAGCATTGAAAAGCCAAACTCAAACTGCAACAAGTAACATGTACCAAAAATTTAGCTAGATAAACATAATATGCCTTCACTAAGAACCAAAACAAGCAAGCTTATGGACACTACCACAGCAACTTCACCTGTTCATGGGTAGCATTTATAATTCTTATCGACTTTGGACGATATACAGCCACAATAATAGTGTCAATGATGAAAACCGAACTGAAAAGAATCCAAGCACGCTCTGGGGTACCAGCTATATAATGCAAGATAAGTTTAGATAAGTCAATCCACTTTTCAAAACCTTGCTGTCTTAATTCTTCTGAAAAGGATATTTGATTCGGGACATTGCTGTCCAATCTATCTGAGTCAGCAGCTGCAACATCAACAGCATCACCATGATCCCTATCTGCATCTAGACTCCCTCTCTGCAGCAGAGCAAGAATAGTAGGATCTAGGCCTTTTTCCTTCAACATGACAGCAAAATTGGGATCTAAACCTTTATCTTGCAGAAGATTAGCCAATTCATGATTTCCTTGCCTGGCTTTCCTTCTTAACATCATAGTCAGCTTGGGATCATTTAATCTTTCCTGTAAAACTAAAGCTAAACTGGAATCCAACATTTGCTGATTTGCAGTTACCATGCCAGACATGCTTGACTCACCACCATGGTATTCCAAGCCACTGCTGGAGCAAGTAACCAGAGAGTTACAATGATCGACATGTTTTTCATGAAAAGTGTAACCCATTTCAACTTCTTGGACAACTGAACGGCATGAGCTGCTACGTAAGGCTAAACTTGGTCGTCCACTGTCTATGCTCTTATCACTAGTCACACCATCATGGCAGCTATTGGCACGGCCAAGAAGAAGCATGTTAGTCCAGCTACTAGCATCACCCAAGCGATGTGAATTACTTCTACAAATTGCTTCAATACTCTGCCCATGTTGACCAGTTTCAACACTACTGCTACTGCGTTTCACACTTGAACCACAACCTTCAGATGAACCAGATGAGCTATTTTGACCTTTCCGTCTAAACCCTTCTCTCAGTCGAATCACTGTACTTTTTAATGCATCTCTTCTTTCAGCCAAGGGGTTCGCAACTGCCAGGCGCCGATAGACAGCAGCACCTAATAGAACAGATGCTACAACTGCATAACTTATACAATGTCCCAAGTACCTGGAAAATGAAATTATGGGTAGGATTTCATCATAAAACAGTTAAATATGTTGTCACGTGAAAACAAGAGGTAAATTATCTAAGATACCAGTAATGTACTCCAAAACAGATGAGAAAAACACGAGATGCACCAGCAACACATAAGGCTGCAACTCGACTCTTGAGAAGCTCAAAACCAAATAAGCATGTGCCAATATTCCAGTCTAGCAACAGAGAAGACCACAATCATCAGCAAGTGTATATCAACAATAATGTTACCAAAACATCATCAGCATCTAAGTATATGTCAAGTTAACAATAATGTTACCAAGATATCAACAGCATCCAAGTATATGTCAAGTAAACAATAATGTTAATAAAACAAACCTAGAACGATAACAGCAGCTGAGGTAATTGCCCCCAACCATCGTGCTTCCTTAGCCGTCAAACCATATAAGATTGAATAGATAAGGAGAACACCCAGTGACCCAACATAAAGAAGACCAAGACGAGAAGGCCTGTGTCATATTACACCAGACATAAGTGATGAAATAACTAAATAGACAATAATTAAAATTATCGCACATAACTAAATAGACAATAATTAAAACTATCGCACTTGCTAGTTCAAGTATAATAAAACAATTCAGATGGTAAGGAAATATGAGTGGAATTATTGTGAAACAAGTAGATTTCCATACTTAAGAATATAAAAGAGACGTGCCTGTTTGATTTCCGCATATATAATTCATTAATATCTGGTGGATCTGGTAGAGAAGCAACTGGGCCCACTTCAACACAATCTGAACATGCAAACTTGTATGACCTCCGAACATATTCTTCCACATCCAACCCAGTACCTGCTAAATTACTATTTCAATATGTGTTCTCTTGTAAATAAAATTTTGAGCCCTTAGCCACACCTACTCTCATAACTCAGGAGAGAGAAAGTCAGAAGACATTGATCAATTAACAATGTAAAAGATTAAACAATATACCACTGAAAACCATTCTGCAAATGAAAAGCATGTTGATCGCTAGCGCAATTGCCGAAACACCAAAGAAGAACCCTGATGGTGAATAACAGTCTGAAGCATGGGAACCTGCCGTCACATACACAGCACAGAGTTCGTATCCACAAAGAAGTGATATTGCCAGTAAAAGCAGAATAGCAACAGCCCCTGTACACAAGATAAACAAAACGTGTCTTGAGGTTAACAAACTTATGACTCAAGAAAATTGAAAATACAGCCATGTACAGTTCCAATAACCAAAGAAGAGTATTTTAATTCAGATAAACTAAATTGGTCTGAAATGGAAGTAACAAATGCAAAATAAACGTAACATGACAGACGCAGTTTTTAGATAGAAGTGAAACCCAAAAATATAGACTAAAAACAATAAGAAATTTATGTGTTCATTTGCTTCAGAGGGACCAGGGTAATGAGAAAACACAGAAAATTGTTACCTAATTAAAAAACTAAAAATAAGCTTAACATTCAGGAAACAGGAAATCACGATGAAAGCTGATTCCTTTTTCTTTCTCTATGACTTCAGAAAACAACGAAAACTTGATGAGCTAAATGTGCAGCAATGGGGTAGACCTACCAACAGTCACGTTCAAAAATCTCTTGTAGCCGCAATCAGGGCATGCTTGACCACATAGCCTATTACACGTTCATAAGTTGTACTTGACAGCTAAGCTAAAACAATGTGTTTTATTATCCCCTTCAAAAGAGCTTCTAAGTTCTTTCAATGGAGATTTTCAAGCATGAGCATGTTACGGTTGGTGATGAACACCAAGTAACCTTATGAATAAGATCACTGACTTCTACAACCATTCCAAGGGGATATCCATTTGGTAAGACACTACAAATCTAAACAGAGTCAAACAGGTACTGGAAATAAACCTATGCATGAAACAAGCAACAAGCAAGATGTTATACCCAGAGTCCCAGAGTTTAAAACTAACATGACAAACACAATAAAATATAAATGTGTATAGAATAAGTTATTTCGATGGATTCAATAACAAAAAGAGCAAGAGAATATCTCATACACCAACTGCTTGATAGAGGTGAAGAAAACAATTAGGTTCCACCACTTCATATGGGGAAGCAGCTCAGTATTAAAGGACTAACGCTTAAGGCATGAAAATAATGGTGTATGTTGATTGGATCATAGAGCTAGGTGAGAGGTCAAACATAACATATGAAGGCAAAAAAACTTGTACGCGTGTCTATAAAATAGTAGAAGTTTATTGATTTTCACTCTGTTCATTAATGATACCCCTGTGAGCATGGCATGTTGTTCAAATCATTGTTAATTACAAGCTCAAAGAATAGATATCCTCCGTAAAACTAAAGCTAATAGATTGGTTTTATGTTATTGATTATTAATTTATTATATATATATATATATATATATATATTTAATATGTCTCAAAGGTTGTTAAGTTACTGGGCCTACAAAAAAGACCTGCAAAGGATAGAATACTGTTCCCTGTGTGTTTTTTAGTAAAAGGGTGGGAAGCGTACCAAAGTATATTAAGCAATCAACCAGGAAAATTACCATTATGTGGTAAACAGCAAATAATTATATATTCCTCTGTTGAAGATGAACATATCTCAACTGAATCAGAAACTATTACAGACGTTTGAGAAAACTCACAAAAGAGTAGATCAACCTATATAGCGCTTGGGAGTAGCGTATGCAGATAAATGCAACAGATACTATTATGTCAACAGTCAGAGTACACTCTATACATACTGAGAAACTGGCAACCTTCGTGCACTCTTTTAGTTAAGAAGTTTCCGGATTTGGCTATTACAGATGTTTGAGAAAACTCACAAAAGAGTAGATCAACCTATATAGTGCTTGGGAGTAGCGTATGCAGATAAATGCAACAGATACTATTATGTCAACAGTCAGAGTACACTCTATACATACTGATAAACTGGCAACCTTCGTGCACTCTTTTGGTTAAGAAGTTTCCGGATGCTTGTTCCATGGCAATGTATGTTAACTACCCCAGATAACAGTAGAAGTTCAAGAGAAATGGAAATTTGTATACATACTTGAACTTTGCCACTGCGTCCTCCACCACAGCATTATCGAATAGAACGCCAGCAAAAAAGACGTGCCAGACATTATCACAGCTAGTCCAATTATATTGCGTTCAAGAATGGCAATAAGACAACTTCCCCAGACGATCAACATGGCAATCGGAGAAAGCACCACAACCCATGACAGGAGAGACAGAAAATTGCATATCATACTCAACGGAGTCCCCTGTACAAATTCCGGCCATTTCCTGGCAAAGATCCAGCTGCAACACAGCAAAGTTCGGTATACCCAAAAGAAAAAATTTTGAAGCTTGGGAAAACATCTAAGGTAGGAAAACCACTAGCATACCTGTAAAACCTCCAAGGCCGCCAATTGACAGCCCACAGCAGGGCAAAGCATAGCGAGCTGAGGACAGAGAAAAGCGTCCCACAAACAATGGACACCAGTAACACCCGATGACGCTCGTCTCCTTCCATCGCTCTCGCCCCCCACGCGACTCTTTCACGTCACAACATATGAACCTCCACCACAAAACCTAGCATTTACAGAACCAAAAAAACACTCAAAACCATAACTTTCCATACCAGAAGCCCCCTGAAACTCCCCAAACTTAGTTCCACAAGCTCATCACAACAAATCACATCACTCCCCCACAAATCCCCCACATCCCCACCCCCAACCACCACGATTCGAGCAGAAACCCTAGGAAAAACCAGCTCAGACCACACAACAGCAGCACGGAAACACAGACTGCCACAAGTCGAATCAAATGCAAGAGGAGCCAAGCATACCTGAGCTGAAGAGAAACCTAGGGACGAACACCGACCACTGGAAGCAAGAGATTTGGGGAAGGGGAGGAAGAAGAGGAGGAGGAGAGGAAGGGAAACCCTCGGAATAATCTAGTACTGGGAGTGAGAAGAGAGAGACCGACGTAGAGAGAAGGGGGTGGTCTTTCTGTCAACCCCTGTCAAACTTCTGTATACTAGATGTGGCGAATTTATGGCACGCAGTTGGAAAAAGTGGATCCTGGCCGTTGGTATGAGGTGCGCGAGAGAAAGGTGCGCGAGAGAAAGTTTGCGTTACTGGTGAGGGTGGAAGTGTGAGGGTTATTAGTAACTAATGATCAACGTTTTCTTTAATTAATTAGCTCGGAGCAGTGGTTGTTGGTTTGCTCTTTTGGGCAGTTGCGGGGTCAGGGTTCGGTTCCTTTCTTGTCTTGTCCACAGTGGGTGGGCATGAGATGGGAATATTTATTTTTCTTTTTTATTTTATTTTATTTTATTTTCCCTTTTGTGGATTTTGCTGACTTCTTATTTTGAAATTTGAAATTCTTTCAGCTTTTTTTGACTGGTGATGGAGTTTTTGGACATGATGTTGATATTCCTATTTTATTTCTCGATTTTTAGACGAGGTTTTCAATAAGAGTCCCTTGTCCCAGCGATGTTGTTTTAAAATGACATTATCTTTTAGAGTTGACTGTGATTGTATTTTACTATTGTAGTCTAATGATTTTTTTTTCTAATTTTAAGTAAAATATACGTCTGAGAAAGAAACTCACACTCATAAGAAAAAAATAACAAGTTGTGAAACTTTATTAGACTTAATTTTTTAGTGGCACTTGATGGTGATTACATAACTAAGTAATTATAATGTAATATAAATTATCGTTTGAAAAAAAAAGATCTAACTTGTTTCAAGTACATAGATAGTTGGATATCTATATCGATTTATAAGTTTGTTAATAAAGACCTCGTCTTAATACTCAATCAAGGTAATACCGTTTTTAACTTTAGTGTCCTTCTAATGACACCTCTTCTTAAGCATTCTCATCTCAGTTCGCTTGCAAAACGTCTGAGGTGGCTACCCGTGTGAGAGAGTTAATCATAACCTATTTGACAAATCGATGATTGAAGAGTATGAGTATATTAGTCTTAATCAAACATATTCACATGAATATGATGATAAATTAAAAATACCAAGTATAAAGAAGTTTCGATTACGAAATTACGTCACATTCTACGCAATCTTAAAAATCTTACATGGGATGAGAACACATCACTAAGAATAGGCTTCATAAGAGGATCAACAACCATCTTATATGTAGAAATGTGTTGTATAACCACTTCCTTTTTCGCTATGATATTCCTAATGAAGTTATACTTAGTATCGATATGTTTGGTCTTGCAGTAATACTTAGAATCTTTAGTATAAGCAATGGCTACCTGACTATCATAGTAAAGTGTCATAGTCTTTGCTCCAATAGCATTGACCCCCAAGTATTGCAAGAATCTTTTAAGCATGACAATCTCCTAAACTAGTGCTACAACTACTACAAATTCAGCCTCCATTGTTGACAAAGTTATGCATGTTTGCTTCTTATTGTTCCAATATATTGCTCCATTACTCAACAAGAGTGCATATCCTAAGGTTGATTTGCGTTTGTCCAAGTCTCCACTCCAATTGGCATCTAAGTATCCAATTAGCTACAAATCTCCACCTTAGTAGCATAATGAAAATTTTGTAGTACCCTTGAGATAATGGATAATCCTCTTTATAGCTTTTCAATGTATGGGGTTCGACTGATATTGATTATCTAATCCCAGAATGTATGTTACTTCACTAATATCTTTCATCTCAAAATTATATGACAACCATTCTTTAATGGTAATAAAAAATTCCTTGCTATTCTCGATTAGGAGAATATCATCGGCATGTAAAGATAATATCACAAATTTATCAACAGATCTTTTGACATACACATAGTAATCCTCATCGATCATCATGAACCCATAAGAACCTATAGCTCGATAAAATCTCAAATACTATTGTTTAGATGATTGTTTTAGGCTGTAGATTGATTTGTAAAGCTTACAAACTTTTTTTCTTGGCCCTTCACAAAGAAACTGAACCGTTGTTCCATATAGATTTCTTTATCTAATTTTCCATTGAAAAAAAACTGTATTAACAACCGTTTGATGCAATTCTAGATCTAAGTTTGCAACTATAGCTATAATCAAATGAATAAAAGTAACTCTTACAACTAGTGAAAAGGTTTCTCCATAATCTATACTCTCTTGCTAAGTGAAACATTTTACCACTAAACGTACCTTATACCTTGCAATGGATCCATCTACATTGCACGTTATTTTGAAAACTCATTTGTTCCCAATTGCTTTGCAACCAACAAGAAAATCAACCAAGTCCCAAACCTAATTTAATCTCATTGACTCCATTTTGTCTTCCATTGCTTTTCTCCATTCTTCCTTTGTAGGGCATGAGAGAGCCTCCTTTATAATTTTAGGCTCATCTTCATCTTGTACCGTAATCATAAAAATTTCACCCTTAATCTCAAAGCGACAACGTGGAATGCTTTTACGACTAGTTTTACGTACAATGCCTTCTTCTAAAACAAATCCAATGATAGTTTCATTGCTTCCACTTGGAGCAATATGTCGAATTGCTTCAACAAGTTGAATCCAATTACAATTTGAATTTTCCATCTCATAGAGTTAGAAATCCCTATCAATCTCATCCCTTTTAGAAAATTCGTTTTCCAAAAACATAACATCTCTTACTTTGAATTCAATCACACTTTCATCTTCTCGTTCACCTATTAACACACATCGTTTGGAGAATTCTGAGTATCTTATGAAGATACATTTCTTTCTTTTAGGACTTAGCTTTCCATGTCTATGAAAATGGTTAAAGACTTATGCTATCAACCTCGATGGTCAAAAATTATTCAAGTTAGGAGTCTTACCTATTCATAACTCATAAGGTGTGGAAATGACTGATTTAGTTGGTACATGATTAAGTATGTAGGTAGCAATCAATAAAGCGTCACCCTAATACGAAATTGGGAGACTTGCTTGAGCCATCATAGATCTAACTATCTCCAACAAAGTCCTATTTCTCCTTTCTGCAACACAATTTTGTTGCAAAGTGTTGGGTATTGTGAAATGTTTTATTATACCATTTTCGTCACAGAATTCCTTGAATTTGTTGGATAGATATTCACCTTCTTGATTTGTTGTTAGAGTTTATTCTCCTTTTCAACTAATTCTCAACCAAAGTCTTAAACCGCTTAAAGCAATCCAATGCTTTTGATTTATGGGAGATCAAATGAACAACACCGAAGTGCGTAAAATCATCTATAAATGTAATGAAATATGATGCACCACGTTTTGCTTTCACATTCATAGGTCCACAAATATCTAAATAGATTAAGTCTAATGAAAACTTAACTCTAGTTCCTTTTTCATAAGGTTTTCTTATTACTTTTCTAGCGAGTCAATTCTCACATGTAGGCAAATCGACTTTGGCGAGTGAGTTCAATAAGTCTTCTTTAGTTAATCGATTAATTCTATTTTGTCCATTATGTCTAAGTCGAGCATGCCAAACATTCGCATCAACTTTCAAATTTGAAGATGCGATTAAAGAAAAGCAATGGTGTTCATTAATACTAATTGTATCATGATCAATGTCTAATATAATGAGACCATTTGAAATATAACTAGAAACATAAAACACTTCGTCCAAATACAACTCAACAAAAACACCATGGAAATAGAAATGATAACTAAAACTTAAAAGGATAAACATATAAACCATGTTTCGTCAAATTTCTGGAGTATAGAGGATATTCTATAAGAGAAGAGTTTGACTACCAAGCAAGTTTAACTTGCAAGTGCCAATACCCTTGACTTCTATTCTGATAGTGTCTCTCATATATACCTATCTCATTTTAAAGTTTATTCAACGATACTCCACAAATGCTCCTTTATGTCTAGTTATGTGGTATGCGACTCCTGAGTTTACAATCCACAAAGGTCTGGATGTAGCAAGCAATACACAACTAGAAATATAAGTACTATTAACAAAACTAGAGTTTGGTAATACCTTATTTGACTCAGTGCAGTCACAAGTGAAGTTACTTAAGTTGCCACAATTGTAGCATTTTAACTTGGTCATGTCCTTTATGTAACCATGCCAGCGACAACCTCGGACGTGGCGCAGAAGGCCAAATGCGCGAGGGTCGGCAAAGTCACGACAAAACAATAAAAATCAAATGATAAAATGTAACACCCCAATGCTACACAACAGTACAGGAACTACCTCAAGTACATCTAAAGAAATTAAATAGCAGCATAAAATAAATAATGCTAAACACCTAGACCTGTGTGCGGCAAACGTGGCTCGAAAATATGCACCAGACTAGAACTTCTCCTACACTAGACATGGAAACCGAGCCCGGCCCAAAAAAAAATAATATAAAAAAAGAATAAAAAAAATATTTTTTTATTAATTTTTTTTAAATACAAAAAAGTATTACATGTTTACATAAAAAAACAAAAGATATTTACAATATTTGTTTTACATTTATTTACATAAAGATTTATTCTATTGGAGAGTCTGTTCTGCCTGTTGAAGTTGATGTCGCTTCATCGTCTTC
>JAMKQA010002625.1:0-78212 GCA_024699735.1 Posidonia australis
CCGTTTTTTGCTGAAACGGTATGCCGTTTTTCCAACGGTATGCCGTTTTGCTTTTCTCATTTTTACAGGAACGGAAGGTTGAGTATGTGCCGCTGCTTTTGGCTTATGTGCCATTTTTCCAGAATCGGTATACCGTTTTTCACATGGTATGCCGTTTTTTTACTGAATCGGTATACCGTTTTTCACACGGTATGCCGTTTTTGTTCTGAGCTATGAATATCAAGGTATATATGATTTTTGTCTTTAAACATTTAATCCTTTTTCTAAGTAATTATTTATAGCAATTAATTTCCTTGAATAATCATCAAAATCAACACAAATATTTCTCACAATTTCTGCTTCAGATAAAAAGACCTTGACATGATTAGCATCTAAATATGTGCTCGGGGCCGGGCAGCTATATAGAAGGTCTTATAACCAGATGCTTCTCAGGTGTGTAGATAAAAAGGAGGTAGATATGCTAATGTTAAAAGTCCACGCAGGCACCTGTGGTCCATATATGAATGGGGTTCTCCTAGCCAAGAAAATTATGTTACAGGGATATAATGCACCATGTTATTGTGTCCTCAGCAAGATTCCGCAGTCTGCTGCACAACTCATGCACACCTGGAAGTGTCCTTGAATGATGAATGCGACTATAAGCTTCAAATGCAGAAGGCCGAGGGCGCAGAACCTTCACTCCCATATGAGCAGCAAACCAAACCTGGCAAAATGGATTGCATGGTTAAGATGAGCACAGCAGAGTATTTAAGTATAAAATGGTTTGCTTACTTGCACCAAGGCGCCACAACCATGGAAATGCCGGGAGCGCTTCAACGCCCGGTCCAAACCGACATAGGTCTCGGCAAGGAGAATAGGAGAAAGATCAATCTGGCGAATAACCATCGCCCAGGCTATTTCAGCCACCTCGATAGCCACAATCGTCCGGCCATGGCTAAAAATGAGCTCCCCGAGGAAGCGTAGCACAAACCTATGAAGCCATAGGATGCCTAAAGAGGAGCGGGCACTGATAATCTCATTAAAATAATCCAGGCGCACCATGGTAGTAGATCCATCTCTGCAGATAAGTTTCTCTTCACAGACGCTTCTGGTCAAGCCCATCAGTCGACTCAAAACTGGAACATAGTTGTCATGGCAAGTGAAGACTGGAGGAGACATGAAGGGCGACAGGCCATAGATCCGTCTGACCTCCTCCAAAGTCAGAGTGATTTCTATTTTCCTGAAATAGAAAACGTGCAAGGCCGGCTTCCAAAATCAAGCCACAGTGCATAACAGATGCCAGTTAACCTCCACTTTAGCTATACTTAAAAGTGAGGAGGATATGCCCCAAATCCGCAGTTGTTCGTGATCAGCAGCTGTTAAAGCGTCAATCCAGCTGCGTAGAGCATCTGAGCAATGTTTTGGTGTCACCATTGTAGGATAACTCTATGGACATAGATTTGGGCCAGATATGGCAGTAAAAAGAGCAGAACTTGACATAAATATGAGGCAAACGGAGTGATCCAATGAAATATATGATCTTGATCTTAATGCAAAATCAAAAAGCATGCTCAAGAAATCATGTCTTGTTGTAAATCTAAGGCTACGTGGTAGAAACGAAATCTGTGTTTTGTTTTCATAGAGCAAGGTAAGAAGAAGTCAGCAAAGAAAAAAGCAAAACATTCACATACCATTGTATTAGCGTAGCTGGAGTCCAGAATGGATCAAAGAGAATGCAACAAGGAAGATTTTAGGGTGTTTACAGAATGGGGCGGTAGTGCACCTCGCTAGGAATGCGAGGCTATAAGTAAAAGGTTTTAGCAAAAAAGGAAAGCAAGCTGACCATTTTCGGGTGGAGCACCAATATGGCGCACATAGGTGGCGCACCTTGGCAGCGCACCTAGATGGTGCACCAAACAAATGAAAATTTCGACAGCACCTCCCCTAAAATTGGAACCTCGCCAAATCGGCGACATTTTCTGAAATCTGCACAAAAAGCTGCATACAGCATACACAAGCAGTACCCCAAGAGTGAGGCACATTCCAAAATTTGAAATTTATTATTTCTAAGCATGTTTACAATACAAGACTTGACTAAAGCAAAAGACTAAAAGGGTTATCCCTCGTTTGACTCCTTTTCATCGGATGACGCCTCTTGGAAGCTCTTGGCCAGAAGACGGGTGCCTTGTCGAGTGATCCGGCGCGACCACTGAGCGGTAGCAGCAATCTGAGAATGGGCAGCAGAACTCCGAACCCTTTGAGAAACCTCAGTTTCTGAGCGATCCTCCTTAGACGCCTCCATGGTGAATTCCCCATTACTGGCTGCATTCACCTCATGAGCAGGGAAATCTTGCTGCAAGATCAAGACCTGTGTTAATAATCAGAATTATGGAATGATATAGCAAAAGCAGAAAGAAAGAGAAAGGAATACCCGAATGATGTAGCGCCAGCGCAGTTCCTGCAAAATTGCAAACATGTCAGGCATAATGTAAAAATGGCAATTTACAAAAGTAAAGTTATACCCTTTTTCGTCGGATATCGGCATAAAAGGCATCGAATTGATCTTCAAAGCCCTGTTGAATTATGACAAATGTCAGATTTATATAGATCATATGCCTGGAAGTATTATGCAAAGATTATAACCAAGTACCTTGGCCCAGTTGGAGGCATACTACATCCTGCACTGGCTATCCCGCACAGCCTCCTCAAACAGTTATGGCTTCCCAACTTGTCTGTACCAAGCCAGGTAATCCGTATAGTTGACTTCTCGAAGGACATGCCTGTCCTGGGAGGCAATAGCTGCCGCATGCCGACTTCTGGCCACAGAACGGGTAGAGGCTGGGTGATCCATGTCGGCAGGAGGAGGGGTAGGAATGCAAAATTCATTCAGAAATTGATGCCTCACGCGCCTCGGGAGATAATATGCCGACTTCTTCATACAGTAAAACTTCACCTGCTTGTCCCTCAGCATGCGACCAGAGTTCAAAGGTGCCCAATTAAAGCCATCATATCTGGAGAATGGACGTAGGTGAACCTGTTACAGAAACAAACAATTGTAAGCAAAGCAGGTAGTACCGGCATATAGAATTGAAGTCTAATAGCAAAAATTTACATCCTCGAGCTCTACCAGGTCAAGCAGATACCAGTAGGACTAGTAACTATAGACCCTTGCGGCAGCTCGGTGGTCAGGCTCAACCTATTAACGAGGGAGAGGTAGAAGCTCGTCACAGAGTCGTCCGAAGCTATGCCCTCGTGTGATATACTCCATAATCGAGTACTGGCAATAGCAGACAGAAGTCAGTTTATCAGATATTAAGCATAGAAGAAATTTGTTTTTCTAAAAGAGAAGTAAACACTCACAGTCAGCAGAGGATATAATCCCACGTAGGAGCGGCACCCAAGCTTGACTATGTTGTCAAGTCCGCAGATCAGCCAGGTGTAACTAGCGCCAGCCCAGTCATAGTGGTTCAGATGCTCCAGATTGGTTAAGTACGCTAACCAATCAGCATGAATACAATATGCGGATGAGTTGCAGAAGATCATTGCTAGCAAATCCAGTAGAAAATGCCTCAGCACAAAGTCCGCCTCTTCACTGTCAAGCACGGGGTTGGGCCAAAACTGGTCCCACTCTCTCAGCCACCCCACAATTATCATGTGTTTCCCCTAGGTGGCTTTGGAGGAACGTGGCCTAGGTGCGTGGGTGCCAGATGCATCCCGTGAGTGGTCTCCCCGATGATCGGCTTGTCACCAAAGGGGAGGCCTGTCAGCAGGGCCCACTGGTCGGGCAGGACGGTCAATTCCCAAAATGGGAAGTGAAAGGTATGCGTCTCGAACCTCCACCTCTCCACCAGAGCACGAAAGAAGTTGTAGTGGCCGTGTATGGCCGGAACATGCAGCAAGCTACCGAATGGGGATCGATGAAGGAGAAAATCCCGCAGAAACTCGGGCAGGTGGTGGAAATGGTCGAGCATAAGGGCCCAATGACACCGCATTATCCAGTTTGCATCACCAGCCTGAAATTTTAAGAACAGAATTAATACCAAATCAGAAAGCAATTTATAAAGCACATCAAGGCAGGAAATTACCCCAAAATCAGGACCCTCACAGATGTGATGGCCACTTAGTAGCCACCCTCGAAATTGCCAGACTCCTGAAAATACATTTCTCAGATAAAACACCAGATTTATATACACATTTTCTTCCAGTATTGGACTTACCTCAATAGGGACGGCAGGGGACGAGCTACTGGAGGCGCGTGACCTCGAGGAACTACCTCGTCGCCGAGAACGAGCACTAGACGGCGTGTCCCGTGACGACTGTGGGGTCCCCTCCTCGGGAGCTGAATCGTCCTACAAAAAGGGCGAAGACCTCATTAAAGCTAAAACAGAAAGCAAGATAATGACATATGAAATCCAAACAAAGTCGGGCATGACATTATAAGCATAAACAGGCGAAATAGAAGGAACATAGTATTCAAATAAAGTACTGTGGCATATGGTGGCAAAAATGCAAGTATAAACAGGCATACAGTTATGGCTCGGTGATTCATGGAAATGTGTGGTTTATGTGGCAATATTTTCTTGTTAAAATATGCAAGAAGGGAGCAATCTGCAAGCTATCATCTTTCTTAAAAGCATGGTTCAGCAATTCATTAATTTAAAGTGACCAATATGGATTCAAAACAATTCATAAACCATACTTCAAATAGCATGAAAAATGAATCATGAACAGTAACAAGCATTTTTGTACCCAAACCCATCACCACTATTCCAAGATCACCACCATGGCCATCTCATTGCCCATCATTCTGACCCCCATTACATGGCCAAACCATAAACCCACCACACAACCAGCACCGTCGCCTACCTACGGCCAACCCATCTACCACCAAGAACCACCTCCACAACCTCAACCCGCCACCACACAGCCACCACGCGGTCCAGTCAGCTAGAACCCGCCTCTATGGCCTGCTCCACCGGCGACCCGCACCATCACTCCAGCCCACCACCATCTCACGGCCACTCCACATCCTCCGCCGACGACCGTAGCCACCAACCCGTGCCTCCACACCAAACCTATCCACCCATAGCCCGCTGGAGCTCACCAAGCCACCGCCCATCCAAAACAAAAGGGGAACACGCATACACGAGAAGAGGTCAAGGGAGATACCTCCGCCGGCGAGCCTCTGTCTAGCCAATCTTGAAGGGTCTGATCCATGCTGCCGCCGACCAGCCGCCGTCACACCTCGTCGGCTAACCTCTTGCACGTCGCCGCTGTGAAGAGGAGGGGAGACGAAGAGAAGAGGAGGGGAGACGAAGAGAGGAGGAAGGGAGAATGGCAAATAGATGAGGAGAAGGGGGAAAAAAGATGGGTTTCGTTTGGAGAGGGAGAATGGAATAAGGAGGAAGAAGAAGAGGCACGCGTATTAAGGAAGGTTTTAAAAATGAAGAAGAATATATAAATGAATGAGTAAGTATGATGTTTTGAAGGAAAAGACAGAGCAATGGAGAAGAACCATGCAGAATCAAGCTCAATTGCACTCCCAGTAAGCAGGAAAGGAAAGAATGTCCCTTAGTAGTTATGACAGTTATCCAGTGGGACCCGCTTATAAATAATTTAATAGTCAAGGTTCAAAATGCAAAATGCAGTGGAAATTACGGCTTGCACTCCAAGAACGGAATATACAATGTCTAACGCATGGCCCGCAAAATGCACTAGATGGGGTAATTTGCAGAAAACCCCCTACGTTTCGCAAAACTGCAGGATAGTCCACAAAGGATGTGGGAAGTTTTGTTTGAAGCAGACGTTTGTTGATATACAGCAGAATGGTAATTCAGCAATTAGAAGGCTGTCATGATTGGGTAATTTGCAATAAAGCCCTTAAGTTTTGGACATTTGCAAATAAGTCCTCACCTTTTGCAAACAATGCCACATTTAGTGGAAAATTCCAGCAAGAAGAGATTGTACACGCATCTCAGTACGAATGCCGATTTCTGCACCATAGCATTAGCAGCCAACACATTTATAGTTCCGCCCTTTGGGGGCACCTTTGCCGTTTTTTTTCATTCCTAGGGACAATCTTGGAATCATCGTTTTGGTTTTTCAAGTTCTCCTTCCAAGCGAATGAGACCCGTTTGCTTCTTTTTTTTGGATTTTCGTGGGCACGGAATCCCGTAAAAACCAGCTTGTTGACTTTGATCGGGCGGTCAAAGTCATTTGTCCCTTTTGGATTTTCACGGGCGCGGAATCCAGCTTGTTGACTTTGACCGAGCGGTCAACGTCATTTGCCCCTTTTGGATTTTCGTAGGCGCGGAATCTAGCCTGTTGACTTTGACCAGGCGGTCAACTTCATTTGCCCTTTTGGATTTTCGCGGGTGTGGAATCCAACCTGTTGACTTTGACCGGGCGGTCAACGTCATTTGCCCCTTTTGGATTTTCGCGGGCGCGGAATCCAGCTTGTTGACTTTGACCAGGTGGTCAACGTCATTTGCCATTTTGGATTTTCGCCGGCGCAGAATCTAGCTTCTTGACTTTGACCGAGCGGTCAATGTCATTTGTCTCTCCTGGACTTTCGCGGGCGCGAAATCCAGCTTGTTGACTTTGACCAGGTGGTCGAAGTCTTTGGTTTCTCTCGAATTTCCTAGGCAGGAAATCCGACGGCTTGACCTTTTGACCGGATGGTCAGAGTCCTTGCCCTTCTCTCGGATTTCCCTTGGCAGGAAATCTAGCCTCTTGACCTTTTGACCGGATGGTCAGGGTCCTTGCCCTTCTCTCGGATTTTCTTAGGCAGGAAATCCAGCAGCTTGATCTTTCGACCGGATGGTCAGGGTCCTTGCCCTTCTCTTGGATTTCCTTGGGCAGGAAATCAGGCGGCTTGACCTTTTTGGCCGGATGGTCAGGGTCCTAGCCCTTCTCTCGGATTTCCCTGGGTAGGAAATCCAGCTTCTTGACCTTTGATCGGGCGGTCAAGGTCCCTATCCTTCCTTTCTGGCTTTTCGCAGGCGTTTAATCCAGTTGTTTGACCCTCTGACCGGGCAGTCAAGGTCCTTTGGTTTCTCTCTTCTCTTTCGGGTTTTCGTGGGCGCGAAATCTCTTTGTTTGCCCTCAGTCCGTGCGTACAGGGCCTTCTGCTTCGCTTGACAAATGGTATGTTTGTCATGCCTTTCTTCCCCATGGGCTGGTATCCCCAACTACGTCATACTGTCTGGCGGTTGGGTTGACAAGACTCAACGTGCTCGTCATATCCCGTCTCTTTAGGTTGATAACTTCAATAATCCGGCTGATGAGTCCGACAACTTATCATTTTCCTGCCAGTGGTTCCCTTTGTGTGTAGGAACGCTTTATCTTTTGCCTTGTTGCATCAGCATTAGCATTAGCATCAGTATTGCATCACCTTGCAAGCATCCATTGTTTGTTTATCATTTCAGCATCGGCCTTTGGCATCGGCTCTTGCATTTGCATCTTACAATTAGCATCACGCATACCTAGCATTTAGATCAGCAGTTGCACACATTTTTCGCATTTGCCAACAAGTCATGTCTTTCGGTGCATCCGCCAGATAAGTGACTTACTGCCTACAGCAAACACCATCCTTCTATAACCTCAAAATGGGGGTATCTTGTCAACCCTGAGCATCGGTCTTGGTTCCTTTCATCCCTTGACCTCACTCAGGGAGGGGCATCTGTAGACACCCTGATTTTGAGGTGACTCATAGATAAGCTTTCCAGATGTTGCTAACCTAATCCCATTAGCCAGACCAACCCTAGGCTTGCAACAGGCCGGCAGCCCAATTAGAAATCCAGACAGGTAGGGGAGAGCACCAAGGTAGAGCAACAATGTAGAGCATTTAGCTAGCTCACCAAGCAGGAGCACAAAAGTGGCGCACCAGGTTGGCGCACCTACCTGGCGCACCTACCTAGCGCTTAGCCACTTCTCAGGCTGCTGGCTGCTGGCTTTCCACCTCCTATGGCTGTTACCTTTGCCAACGAATATGCCATGGAATCTTCCCAGGCTCTTCGTCTACAAGGCTCCTTGTATCCTCTAGGAGTTACCCTTTGAGAAATGCCTATATAAAGCATCCATAGGCAACTATTTGGTCCCCTTCCCTCCCTTGATGATTTGAAGAGCTGATCTTATCATCTTAAGAAGACCTAGTGCGAGCTATCTACTGTTTTCTGCAATCCACTCTCTTTTCTCTCAAGCATTCCTTTATAGTTTGGAGCTTTGCCACTCCTTCTAAAGCAACAAGGATCCCTATATCTTTGATATCTCAAGAAGGAACACCTTGGGAGGTAGGTCCCCTCTTTCCCTTCTTCTTTAATTCCAACTTTTGCATCAAGATAAAGCTTGCCTTGAATTTAACTTATAATCTGATTTATGCTATGCATATAAGAGTTTTTTATGACAAATGTCATGCATGCAGGATCCATGTGTTAAAAAATCTGCATCATGTAGTTCCTATGAGTGGTTTTGTTATTTTTTCATCTCTATTTCTTTACACCAGGATCCATGATCCATGCATTTGCACTTGCATATACAACAAACATGTTTCTTTACATATTCATCACTTGCATATGTCTTGTCGAGCTTATCATTTCATACATGCTATTTAGGATCTTGTATAAGCATTTCTGCAATATACCCATGTCTTATTTCGCTTTTTAATCAAGTAAAAGAAAGGTTTTCTGGTCATTTTCATCTCATCATATTGCTGTTTCTATCATTTTGCATAACAACTTAATAAACAGAAGTAACCTCTCTGAATCTGAACCAGAAATCTGGATCAGACTGCAGCCTAACCCAGAATTTCTAAGGTGCACCATTCGGGAGCACCTATATGGCGCACCAAATCAGAGCACCATTCTAGCGCACCATTCTGGTGCACTAGACTGGTCAGAGAATAAATCATCCCATTTTGCATCCCCATCTGCATGTTTTCCCGAACAATTTTGAGTTTGACTCTTTCATTGATAATTCCTTGGTATTTCACGATTGTTCATACATGGTTTCAGCTTCAAACAATGTTGTTTTCTAAGTCGTTTTACCCCTTGAATTTTCAGTCCATAGTTCAAAATCTAGTAGGCTGATTGCACTTTGCTCCTCTTTGGAGATTCTATGCATCAGCCCATGATCCAGTAACATGGCTGAACCTTGTTGTTTTCATTCAACATAAGTAGGATGTGACCTTGTGTGAGACTACTAACCTTTGAGCACAAGATCCATGAGCTTCTCATACTTGCATGTCTTTCATTTTGAAGGATATTTTCCATTTACAAGAACTTTACATTGCATAATTTTCTGAGCGCATTTATATATGATTTTGTACTACATGGATTTCTGTTTTTCTTCAACACATCTTTCTGGCCCACACAGGAGCACATAGGTGGTGCACTAGACTGGAGGACCAGTCTGGCGCACCTAACAAGCACATCAGCCTATTTTCAGTAGCACACAACAGGTTTTCACATGGTTTTTAGCATGATTTCTTACTTCAATTTGCTTTTAGTTTTCCCTAACTTTCTTCCTAGATATATCCGGGAAGACCCTTTTCTATTTTTAGCCAATTCTATGCATGTTAGATCATACATTGCATGTAGTAAAGCAAGGATGAAAAATTACATGAAATTATTAGATCTTTGATCTTATTTATGCAATACCCTCGCATCAATGCTTAATCCGCGATATGAGTGATCCTTCTGAGCACTAGGGCACACCCTGCACTCCATGCACCTTAGTTTAGCATAAGACACCACACACATTTAGCATGGCATGGCATATCACCCTCGGGCGTACAGTAAAGGCTGAAAAGCTGACATTTCATAAGCAAATGAGAAACCTATAAAAGACCGATTTATCGGGCGCACGAGGGTGCCTAATACCTTCCTCGTGCGTAACAGGGAGCCTTACCCATTTCTGGTTTATGACTTGCTTTTCATTGGCTGATTTGAATGTTTTTAAATGGTTTTCCTTGTCTTCCATTTTAATAGACTAGGTGGCGACTCCTGCACTTTTATTTTTATTATTTTGTCGTGACTTTGCCGCTTCTCGTGTATTTGGCCTTTCGCGCCAAGCCTCGAGGCTATCGCCAGCATGGTTACATTTTCCTTTTAAATTTATTTCACAAACCATTTCCCTAAAACCCCTCAAACCAGGCTCACATCGGTCAAAACCACAACCAAGGCTCTACTAGCCCAAAACCACAAGCAAGGCCCTCAATGGCCAAAACCACACACCGTGAGTTGGGAAGTCCAACGCCAGGCAACCAAACTCTAGCCACAAGTAGTCCACCGAGGAGCGACCACATCGTTCTACACTGCCACGGTGAAGCCACCCTGTGTAGGAGCGATCACCATCCTATGATTCTCCCTACTTGGAAAACCCTCACAAAGCCAACCCCTCCTTGGGAAGGCTGTCCTGTCTCTCAGGACGATACCAGCTACGGGGCACGTGTCTCACCCGAACTGGCCACCATAGGGTCCACCTCACGACGTCCTCCAAACACACCGCTCAAGAGGGAGTGTCATACCTCCACACCCGACAACTCATGAGCCACAATGCTCACAGCCACAGTAGGAGTATCATACCTCCCCGTCATGCCACAAGACACCTCAACCGACGGACCACAACCCTAGCGTCGAGACGACAGTCAAGGAGTCTCATACCTCCAAGATCCGACGCCCCTCGACCTCAGGTATCTTGGCCCCCGACCACAACTAGGGAGTCGCGCTCAAGCACCTGAGAATGTCGTCACATTCCCTGGTCCTGACGACAAGGTCCCACACTGTCTCGGCCCGCATACAGAAAACTAGGAAAAACCATTTTCCAAATCTGCCAACTCATCTCTTTGAAACCATTTTTCATATCTTTGAAAACTCTTCCAAAACCATCGCAAAGCGGTGCATTAGGTGTCCCAAGGGACCACCACTGACGACCTACAATCCCATATCAAGGGGACAAAACAAACCAATCTGGAAAGCCCTCGGAAATCACATTTATAAAAGCATTTGGCCCTAATTCGGCATGCCGAAAATGGGATTTGGTATGCTGAAAATCCCTGGTTCGATAGACCGATTTGGATCTGTGGGTCGAATTAGGTCAACGATCAATACTCAGGCTAAAATTGGTATACCAAAAATGCTTCGGTCCACCAAAATCCACTGATTCGGTCGACCGTCTAAAATTGGACGACTAAATTTTGACTAGAGGACCAAACTGACATAAAAATGGCATACCAAAATGGTTCGGTATGCCAAATTCTGCGAAAAACAGAAAAACAACTCAAACCCTACTGTTTGAAGTCGCTTAAAATGGAAGCTCCAATTGGACCCCCTAAACAACCACCAAAAATCTCACATAAAACATAAGATGTAGACCCTTCAGTTTGCTCCAAATTCCAACAAACAAAACCAAAAAGCATTCACCATGCAACAAGATAGGAAATCACAAAGGCATAAGGGTCAAAATGACCCAAAACACAACCACCAACATAAATGCCCGTAAATCCACCATAAATTCTAGGAATGTAAATTTACCTAGATTTCATGGAATCCTATCAATTTCTACCAATTTCATGCTCTCTATTACAGGAGTTGGAGATGCGTACTTGAGAAACGCTCGTCGGCGATCCTCTGGTTGACTCCAACGACCACGGGAGCTTCCACAACCCTTGGAGCACCCGCCACGCCAACGTCGAGCCTCACAGTGCCTCCGCCTCTCTCACATCTCTCTCCTTCTCTCACCGCCACATGGAACAGGGGAGGAAAAATAGGGGTGATGGGTGGGGAAAGAAGGAATGGGGAGGGAGGGGAGTGAGGGGGAAGGGAAAGGCAAGTGGGGGAGGAGAAGTGTGCACCCAAGGTGGAGAAAGAGGAAGAAGAAGGTAGGCGTCGAGCGACGAAGGTGTGCGGTGTAGGCTACTTATAAAGCTTTACGCACGTAGTAGCTGAGGACGTGCTCACCTACGCACCTCAGCCACCAACACCCCACACGAGCTCAACGGCCACTGCCCAACCACCAGCCACAACAACCGGCCCACAATGCGGGCCCCACACGGACCAACACCCAGGCCTCACATGCACAATGCCACAATGCGCAATGTGAAACCACACATAGGGATACACAATAAAAGCCAGCCCATAAGGCCCAAGTCCAAAAACACAAAACCACACAACGGGCCTTGGAACAGTAACACCCATTTAGGAATAAATTCATTAAAATGTAAATAATTGCAAAATGAATTTTACGGGTGTTACAAAACTGCATTGGCGAGTATAGGCAGTGCGAAAACTTGGTAGAATGCCCTGTTTGAGTGTAAACTAACCAAAGGGCTGGCTGGTCTTCTCACCTTTTTGGATCATCAATTCTGGTCTCCTCATTGGTTGGCATGGATCAGAGGGTGCTCCATGAGATTGTTGGACTATCACACCCCTATCCCAACACTTAAATGACCATCAAATCCCTTTGAATTCATCTCAAATATTCTTGTAAATCCATTATTCATCAACAACCATTACAAGCTTCCTTCTCCTATTTAAGCTCCTCCTCTTCGTCATGGACAAGCTGCTGGAGAACTCTACTGGAGAATTCACCTGAAAAGCCCTGAAACAGCCACATCCAGCCATTTTCGGCCACCTCCCAGCCAATTCCGGCCATCTTTCACAATCGATATCCATTACCCAGCCACCATAGTCACTGAGCCACTCAGCCAACACCTCCATAGCTCCCAGATGTCCTCCTTAGGCCAGCCTCATCATCTCCGACCCCTGAGTAGAACCACAACCACGATCAGGCTGAGCCTCCTCCTCGCTAGTCGGTTGAGTCCCATCCGAGCACTCACCAAGCCAACCAAACAACATAGAGCCCCCTTCCAATCCTTGCTCAGCCTATCAAACATCTCCACACAACCTCTCAGTCGTTCTACAACCTCCAGCAACCAGCCTCCTTCTGCCTTGACATCGTCGAGCGTCATCCACTAGAGAAGCACCGTCGAGAACTGGTAGGAAGGATGAGCCACCCATAGGTAAGCTCCTCTCCCTAGGGCTCTTCTTTGTTGTCTTTCGTCCTATATTGCATGGCCTTTTCAACTAGTTCCTCTATATGAATTCTTTACCATTCTTGCATCACATTTATCACATTCTTTGGAATGCCGGTGATAGGTTCCACTACTATACGTGGTCGATAGGTTCCAATGAGCATGTTGGCGGATGTTGCTAGCAAATCTAGCCAATGCAAATCAATGGTGTGACTTGCTGATTCAGAATAGTGCATAGCTGAGCACATTGCATCATTCTGTTTTGATTTTTCCATATGGTTTTGCATATTTACCTTTTGTTATCTGCATCTATATGACGTCACTTGCATCGCATGGTTTTCCCAATTTCCCAATGACCACTTGATTTGTTTTCCTACTTGCATTCCTACATGTTTCCTTCGGTTTCTTCATTCGCTAGCATGGTTTTTCTCGATGTTTTTCGACTTTCGCATTCATCCATAGGACGATGATGTTTACTACTTGGTGTTCTTTTAACCAGCAACTTGGTTCCATGGTCTAGAGCTCATGTAGCACTGTTGAGCATTAGTTTGCATGCTTTTCCACCTCATTCATCTCATCTACATTAGCATGACATGTAGCATTCATCCATTTAAACTTAACAAGCATGCATGATCATTAGGCGGCACAAGCGAGTGATTAGCCTAGAAAGACCGACTCGTTGAGCGTATGGGGTGCCTAATACCTTCTCTATGTGTAACAGGAGTCCTTACCCATTCTTTGCCCCACCATGACCAATGTGTTGCATCCATTAGGCACGAAGCATGCACACATTCATTTGCATTTATTTTCACGCATTTACTTTGTTTTCTCGCATTTTTATGTATCTGATTTTCCTCGTCTTTCTAGTTTTAAAAAGATTAGGTGGCGACTCAATTTTCCTTATCCTTTGCTTTTCTTTAGTGTATTTGAGTCAAGTATCCATTCTCGGATTCACCATCTTCGCCATAACCTTATCAGATTGTGAGTCTGATTTTCATACCCGACTCACGAGTCCCTATTCGCCAGCATGGTCATAGCTTGGAAGACTTCGTTCGCTTGGAGTGAAGTCGCACATTGGATTTCACGTATACAAAAATATATGAAAGGCAAGGAGGACTTCATTCTTCTGGAGCAAAGTCGTGCACTGGATTTCACACACGGGAAATCCAAGAAAGATAAGGAAGACTTCGTCTACCTGGAGTGAAGTCGTGCATTGGATTTCGCACAAGCGAAAATCAAAGAAAGGCAAGAATGACTTCATCCGCTTGAAGTGAGGTCACGCATTGGATTTTGCACATGCATGAAATCAGGAAAGGCAAGGAAGACTTCGTCCTCTTGGAGCAAAGTCATGCATTAGATTTCGTCCATGTGAAAATCAAGGAAAGGCAAGGAAGACTACATCCTCTTGGAGCGAAGTCATGCATTAGATTTCGTCCATGTGAAAATCAAGGAAAGGCAAGGATGACTACGTTCGCCTGGAATGATGTCATATACTAGATTTCGGGCACACGAAAATCCAAGAAAGGCAAGGAATACTTCGTTTGCTCGAAGCGAAGTCGTACACTAGATTTTGCACATGCAAAAATCCTGGAAAGGATTAAGGAAGACTTTGTCCGCTCGAAGTGAAGTCACACATTAGATTTCATGCATGCGAAAATCTAGGAAACGTAAGGAAAACTTCGTTCACCTAGAGTGAAGTCATGCACTGGATTTCATACACGCCAAAATCCAAGAAAGGCAAGGAAGGTTTCGTCCACTTGGAGTAAAGTTGTGCATTTGATTTTGGACATGCAAAAATCCAGGAAAGGCAAGGAAGACTTCATCCACTTAGAGCAAAGTCGTGCACTAGATTTCGCACATGCAAAAATCTAGGAAAGGCAAGGAAGACTTCATCCACCCAAAGTGAAGTCACGCACTGGATTTTCCCACGTGAAAATCAAGGAAAGGCAAGGAAGATTTCATCCACCTAGAGTAAAGTCGCACACTGGATGTTGGGCACGTGAAAATCCAACAAAGGTAAGGAAGACTTCGTCTACTTGGAGTGAAGTCGCGCACTAGATTTTGTACATGTGAAAATCCAGGAAAGGCAAGGAAGACTTCGTCTATCCAGAACGAAGTCACACAACGGAAGCAAACTAGACTTCATTCACTTGGAGTGAAGACACAGAAGCTAGACTTTGTCCACTTAGAGTGAAATCACGCTAGAGAGGCAAATTGAACTTCGTTCACTTGGAATGAAGACATTGAAGTCAGACTTCGTCCACCCATAGTGAAGTCACGCAAGGAATGCAAACTTGACTTTGTTCTATTGGAGCAATGACCTAAGAGCTAGACTATGTTTGCCCGGAGTGAAGTCACGTAGGAGAGGTAAATTGGACTTTGTTCACTCAGAGTGAAGACATTGAAGCCTGTAGCAATATGAGCGTTACACCCGATGGTGTGGCAAAGGACTGGAGACCAACACTCGACAATCGGGGAGACCAACTGAAAGGACCAAAAGAGCAAGAGGATACCAAAGGACAACCAACTTGCCCCTGGCAACAAGGAGGGAGATACTAGAAGGTAGCTGACATGCCCTTGGTATCAAAAGGGAGATACCAAAAGGCAGTTAAGACGCCCCTCGTATCAGAAAAGCAAGATACCAAAAGGCAGCTAAAATGTCCCTAGTATCAAAAAAGCAAGATATCAAAAAGTCAACTAAGATGCCCCTGGTATAAGAAAAGTAAGATACCAAAAAGGCACCTACAATGCCCCTCGTATCCGAAAACGAGATACCAAAAAGAAGCTACTTAAATGCCCCTAGTATCAGAAAAGCAAGATACCAAAACGGTAGCTAATATGCCTTTGGTATCAGAAAAGCAAGATACCAAAAGGTAGCTAAGATGCCCTTGGTATCAGAAAAACAAGATACCACAAAGGTAGCTAAGATGCCCGTGGTATCAAAAAAGCAAGATACCATAAGGCAAATAAAATGCCCTCAGTATCTGTAACACCCGTAAAATTTATTTTTGTAATTATTTACATTTTAATGAATTTATTCCTGGATGGTTGTTACTGTTCCGAGGCTTGTTGGTGTGGTTTTGTATTTTTGGGCTTGGGCCTCATGGGCCGGCTTTTGTTGAGTATCCCTGTGCGTGGTTTGGCACTGTGCTTGTGTGGGCCTGAGTGTGGGGTTCGTGTGGGGCCCACGTTGTGGGCCAGTTGGTGGGAGAGTTTAGTGCGGTTGGTGGCATGCATGCACAGTGCAACCACTAGCCTCTTGCACGAGCTAACAACCATGCAACTACCACCTTGGGTGCATATTTATATGCACAACCGATGACTCTTCCTCCACACCTCTCCTCCCCTCCTCTATACGTCCTCCCTCCGTCTCATGCACGCCACTTCCCTTCTTCTTCCTCCCCCTCCACTTGCTTCCTCTCCGTCAACTCACTCCCCTCCCTCCCGTCTCTCTCTCCCTCCCTCCCTTGTTTGTCTCCTCCCTAGCATTTTCCTCTCTGTTCAGCATGCTCAAGGGACGACGGAGGCGTATGACGGTGTGTGGTGGTGCACAGAGCTCCGGAGTAGCGTCCCCTTGGTCGTGGAATGGCAGTGGTTGCATCGTGGTCGCCGAAGTTGGCCAGAGAGTCGTCGAGTTCGCCGAAGCATTTCTCAGGTACGTATCTCCAACCAATGTAATAGAGGGTATGAAATTAGTAGAAATTTAAAGGATTGCATGAAATCCAGATAAATTTATGTTTCTAGAATTTATTGTAATTTTATGAGTATTTATGGTGGATTTGTGGGCATTTATGTTGGTGGTTGTGTTTTGGGTCATTTTGACCCTTATGTCTTTGCGATTTTATATCTTGGTGCTTGGTGAATGGATTTTAGTTTTGTTTGTTGGGTTTTGGGGTAGGCACAAGGGTCTACATTGTATGTTTTATGCAAAATTCTTGGTGGTTCTTTGGGGGTCCGATCGGAGCTCCTACTTTAGGCGATTTCAAACAGTAGGGTTTGAGCGATTTTCTGTTTTTCGTAGAAATCGGCATACCAAACAATTTCGGTATGTTGTTTCTCTGTTAGTATGGTCCTCTGGTTGAAATTTGGTCATCCAATTTTGGACGATCGATAGAATTAGTGGATTTTGGTCGACCGAACCATTTTCGGTATACCAATTTTACCCTAAGTGTTGACCATTGACCTGATTCGATTGATCAACCCATATCAATCTACCGAACCGGGGATTTTTGACATACCGAACCTATTTTCAGCATGGCGAATTAGGACCCAATCTCTTTTATAAATGTGATTTCCAAGGATTTTCTAGATTGGTTTGTTTTTTCCCTTTGAGATGAGATTGTGGGCCGTCAATGGTGGTCCCTTGGGACACCTAATGTACCACCTTGTCGAGGTTTTGGAAGAGTTTTCAAAGATATGAAAATGGTTTAAAAATGATTTCAAAGAGATGAGTTGGTAGATTTGGAAAATGGTTTTCCTAGTTTTCTGTGTGCGGGTCGAGAAAGCATGGGACCATGTCCTCGGGACCAAGGAATGTGACCACATTCTTGAGTGGTCAGGTGCGACTCCCTAGTCGAGGTTGGGGGTCGAGATACCAGAGGCTGAGGAATGTCGGGTCCTGGAGGTATGAGTCTCCTTGACTGTCGTCTCAAAGCTTAGGTTGTGATCCATGGGTTGAGGTGTCTTATGGTATGACAGGGAGGTATGATACTGTAACCATGCCGTCGAGGGTGGCGAAAAATATGTGTATGCCAAAGTCGACAAAGCCACGACAAAAATGAAATAATACAAAATGCAGGAGTCGCCACCTAGTCTATTAAAATGGAATACGAGGAAAACCATATAACATGAAAATCATGCAAAACAATAAAATAAAAGTCTTCGTAAACCAGAAATGCGGGTAAAGATCCCTTTTACGTACGAGGAAGGTGTTAGGCACCCTTGTACGCCCGATAAATCGGTCTTCTATTGATTTCTCTTTTGCTTAGGGAATGTCGGCTTTGCAGTCTTTGCTATACGCCCGAGGGCGATATGATATGCCATGCTTTTGTGGTGTCTAAGTATAGGTGCATGATGTGTAGGGGTGTGTCCTAATGCTCAGAAATATCACTCGTATGCCGGGTCAAGTGTTGATGCAATAATATTGCTCAATAAGATCAAAGATCTAATATCTTGAGAGATTTATCATCCTTGCTTTGCTATATGCCTAATGCAATCTAAAATGCATGAAAATAGTTGAAAACATAGGTGTGCCTTCCTAATGCATCATGGAAGAAAATCAACGGAAAACCCAGAAGCAAATCGGGTCAAGAAAGCAAGCAAAAACATGTGAAAGCCTGCTGTGTGCTACTGAAAACAGGCCACTGCGCCTGTTAGGTGCGCTAGACTGGTGCTTCAGTCTGGTGCCCCCCCTATGTGCATCTAAATGGGCCAGTAAAATATGCTGAGGGAAAAATAGAAAACTACACAAAACCAAAAAAACATCAGAGGATGCACTCTAGAAAAGTACGCAATAGGATCATTCTGTAAAACTTAGAAAACATGTATTAAAAGTGCAAGAAATGCAAATGCAATGACCTTGTGCTCAAGGGCTGGTAGCCTCACACAAGGTCTCACCTATTTAAACTAGATGAAGGATGCAGGATCCAGTCAGGCCACTGGATCATGGGCAGATGTACAAGTCTCTCCACGTAGGAGTAAAGTGCAACCAGCCTACCAGATTCAGCCTAGAACTGAATAACAAAATGGAGAAAACGATTGGAAAACGATCTAATCAAAATTGAAAACATGCAAATGAAATCTTAAAATATCGGAGAATTAGTCATAAAAGAAACCAACTTGAAACCTTCGATAAAGCCATGCAAACAAAGATGCAATGCGAATGCTCTGCTCTCTGACCAGTCTGGTGCACCTACTTGGTGCGCCAGAGTGGTGCTCTGGTTGGGTGCGCCTGAGTGGTGCGCCCCAGAGAGTCTGGATCAGACTGCAATCTGATCCAGAATCCACCCCAGCAGAGATATAGGGTGATTCATGCTAATGCAGATGGGTTCATGCCATTATTTAGAACTGAAAATATGATGAGGATGCACACGATCGAGAATCATCATGTAAATCATGTATTCAAAACCAAAATAAGTTGATGGGTTCATGTATGAAAACATGCAAAATGCCAAGGAATAAACATGATATGGGTAAATCCAATCAGAACACATGTAAATGATGATCATAAGCATATTTCTATGTGCAAGAACATATAAGTGCGTGGCAAAGTGCTATGTGCAAGGAAATGGTAAAAGAAGATAACTCATGCAGATTTTATGCTAGAAACAAAAGTATAGATTGGCATGGAGATTATTTTGCAAAGAGAGCAAACATGTTTATCATAAAACTTCATAAAAACATGGAATAAATCAAACCATATATAAGATTTCGAGCATGCTTTATCATGTTTCTAAAGTGAAATTTAAAGGAGAAAGAAGAGGTAGAAAGCCTACCTCTCAAGATGTTCCTTCTTGAAATATCAAAGATAGAGAGATCCTTGTTGCTCTGGAAGGACCAAGGATGCTTTGGGTTGCAAGGGAGTGCTCCAGAAAACGAATATATGCTCCTGGAAAGAGGGTATAACTCATGCAGGATGCTTGCTCAGAACAGAATTACTGAATTCAGGATTTCTAACCTCTTCTAATGGTTGCCTATGGGTGTCCTTATATAGAATTTTCTCATGGGTAACTCATGGGAATGCAGGGAGCCTCGTAGACGAAAAGCCTAGAAGATTCCATGGCATATTCATTGCTAGAGGTAACAGCCATGGGAGGTGGAAAGCCAGCAGCCCACAGCCCGTAGCCTGCGAAATGGCTGTGCACCTGAGAGGTGCGTCGGGTATGTGCGCCTGGGATGTGCGCCTGCTATGTGTGCTAGGTAAGTGTGCTAGCTAGGTGTGCTAGGTAGGTATGCTAGCTAGGTGTGCTAGGTAAGTGTGCTAGCTAGGTGTGCTAGGTAAGTGTGCTAGCTAGGTGCTCTCCCCTACTGGTCTGGTTTTCTAATTGGGCTACGGGCGTGCTATGGGTTTAGGGTTAGTTCAAGGGTTAGCCACATCCAAAACAACATCTGGAAGGCTATCAATGAGTCACCTCAAAATCGGGGTGTCTACAGATACTCCTGCAATCGCTGTGAGCACTAAGGCTCGAGTGTCGTCGGGTGTGGAGGTATGACACTCCCTCTTGAGCACCGTGTGTGGAGGACGCCGTGAGGAGGCGTACCCTGTAGTGGCCAATGCGGGTGGGACAGTTGTCCCGTTGTTGGTAGCATCCTAAGAGACAGAACAGCCTTCCCAAGGAGGGGTTGGCTTTGTGAGGGATCTTCAAGTGGGAGAATTGCAGGACGATGCAACTTTTGCACAGGGTGACACGTCGTGGCAGTACAGACGTTGTTGGTTGCTCATTGGTGGACTACTTATAGCCAAAATTTGGTTGCCTGGTGTAGACACCCCATATGCTTGCAGTGAGACCTTAAACTCTAAAACTAGCCTAAATCAAATTTAAAATTCAAAAACCTAACTCAAAACCATAAAATTAGCTTTAAACTTTAATCCAAACTCTAGACACTAGGTTAAACCCTAAACCAAACTAAAAACCCTAATCCAGATCCTAAACCCCAAGTTAAACCCTAAACCAAATTCAAAACCCTAATCCAAACCCTAAACCCTAGGTTAAACCCTAATCCAAACCCAAAACTCTAGGTTAAACCCTAATCCAAACCACAAACCCTAAAAAACCCTAAACCCTAGGTTAAACCTTAAGTCAAACCTTAAACCCTAGGTTAAACCCTAATCCAAACCTAAACTCTAGGTTAAACCCTAATCCAAACCACAACCCCTAAAAAACCCTAAACCCTAGGTTAAACCCTAAGTCAAACCTTAAACCATAAGTCAAACCCCAAACCCTATTGTCAAACCCTAACAACCTAACTAACTTTCACTCCCTCATAACTACTCTAACAAACTCATGTAACAAACTAAACTCTCTAACTAACTCTCACTCCAACATAACAACCTTTAACCACCTATAACAACCTCTAACTACTTAAACAAACTCTAACAACTTCCCACTTAATCTAACAAACTCTAACAACTTCCCACTTAATCTAACAAACTCTAACAACTTCCCACTTAATCCAACAGCCTCTAACTAATCACAACAACCCATAACCACCATGGCAAGCCTATAAATAACCCCAATTTGCAAGTGAGAAAGGGAGGTTGGAAATTTGGAGAGGAGAGCCCCCAAAGCTTTTTCCTCCCAACCAAGACAACCAGAGGGGTCCAGGAGTAGAGAGGAGGCTCAAGGAGGAGGAAAATTTGAGTTTTCATCCATCTCTGGTGAACTTCGACGACCTCTGGCGAGCTCCGATGGCCAACTCCACTACCAGACCAGGTATGCCCTCCACTGACCTCAATTTACTTCAAAAATGGTTTCCTAGGTTTCCCTCTACCTTCCCCAGTCGATTCCAATAGAGCCAGAGGTCTCCCCTGGCTGGAATCGTGGTTTCAGATCTCACCGGAGTTGTTTTTCGGCGACCTAGGTGGGGGCACGAATCCAGTGATCAATTTTTGCCCCATCTAGCTCGATCCTCTTTCCTTGAGGTCCCTCTTGCTACTTCGATCCCTGGTGCGCCATTTCATTGCTTCCCTGAGCCTCTAGGAGCAGAACGCTGGAGTCGTGCGTTGTTGCCGTCCCTAGAGAAGACGACTGGTAACGACGACGAACCACGCACTTACAGCCCCACCGTGCCTCTTTGAGCCTCCAAGAACGTTCCATGGCACGCCTCTAGCATGATGGATGAGAGGATCGTGTCACACCATAGCCCACAGTCAAGCCTTGGGCCTTGAATCAAAGTCAAGCCTTGTGCCTTGAATCACCTCCACAGTTAAGCTCGTCGAAGTTGGATCGCGTCTATGGCAGGCTGGACCAGAAGACGAGAGGAGTGACCCATTCTTGCTGCTGGATGAGGGGAAATCATCCCCGTCGCTGTCCCGAGCTTCCTGGACCCCTGAGCGCCGCGCCACAGCCCTCTGGAACCACCTTCTTCCTCGGCGCCATCGTCGAAGTGGTGTCGATGGCGAGGGAGGTAGGGGGCCATTTCCGACCGTCGAGCCTTAGATTCAGACCATTGGATCTTCTCCCCTCTTTGTCCTCTTGCTTCCAATGTAGCTGATGGATGATTGGGAGTCGGGATGCCCCAAACGGGCATTCCATGCTGTCGTCGACGATGGAGTTCCGTCGCCGATGGCCGCCGTCTCTTTTTTTAATAAAAAATTTTAAAAAAATAAGTTTTCTTTGAATAAACTTCTGTACTTTTGTTTTCTTGCATTTAGGTCCATATTTCTTACAAATAGGTCCTTTTTCTTACTTTTAGGTCCCTACATATATTTTTAAATCATTTAAATAATATTTGTCTTGAAATATTGCAGAGGAACCCGTATAAATTCTTGAATATATTTTCCAGGCTTAAAAGTTTGACAAAAACCCCTGATTTACTTTTCTTACATTTTAAATCTAGCATTTTTGCATTTGAAACCTTGAGCATTGTTAAAATTGTTCTAAATGCATGTTTCCCTATCAAAATTGCAAATTAAACCCTGAGAATTCAAATATTTGCTCAAATGTGACCTGAATTGCATTTTAGCCCCTGAATTTTACTGATTTCTCACTAAATGCATGTTTTCTAGGGTAAATTTGCAAGTCAATTCCTGAAACTTTCTGTTTTCAAACATGGACTCTTTGTTGCACATTTAGTCCTGAATTTCTTCATAATTGCATTAAATACATGTTTTGCTGGCAAAATTGCATATTGACCCCTAGGAATCTTTAATTTGACCAAAAATGCACAGTTTTGCACATTTGACCCCAAATTTCTGCAAAGTTACATAAAATATGTTTCTCTATGTATTTTTGATGATTTAGCTTCAGAATTTCAGTTTTTAATCAGAATTTGGGAATTTTGCACAAAAGCCCCTGGAATTTACATTTTTACACTCACACATGCATTTTGTACATTTTGTTGCACTTTTTCATGCATATTTTCTCGTGCCTTCTTCCTTGCATCGTGCACGCATTTCTAACTCATTTCACACTTGGTTTTCCTATCGTTTCCTGGATTTCTTCTAATTTTCGCAATTTTGACTTGATTTGGCTTTTCATCACCCGAGAGCGTACATTAACAGCCTTAACAATGCCAACAATGTCCCGAATAAGGATTATTTTCCTCGATTTTATTTTCTCGGATTTATTCAAATTTTCGTTGATTTGCGAGACGTTTTTCGAGTATTCTCGATTTTCACGATTTTCCTCATCGCCCAAGGGCGTACAATAAAGTGGCATTATCAATGCCTACATTTGTCCCTCAAATTATCATTTTTCCTTTTCTCTTCTTCATTTCTTTGATTTGGCATGTGTTCTAGTCATATTTAGCATGTGCACTCAGAATGGGTAAGCAGACACACAATAGACCATTAACAAGCAGGAAACCTAGAAAGATCGAGTTCTTCGAGCGCATGGGAGTGCCTAACTCCTTCCCCATTAGTAATAAGAATCCTTACCCTTTCTCTGGCCCGCATTGATTTGTGCACTACATCCATTAGGCACGGAGCATGCATATGTTTTCTTCGCCTTGGTTTCTTTTTTCCTTTGTGATTGGTTTTCCTTGTCTTTCCATTAAAAGACTAGGTGGCGACTCTTTTCCTTATCCTTTTCTTATCTTTCCTTGATGTTTCCGAGTCTAATCTTCTTCTCCGGATTCACTATCTTCATCGTGACCATATCAGGACTCCTCGTGTGCTTCCACGCACCGTAGGAGAGCCATGTAGGGTTCCACCGGCATGGTCACTAGAACTGGCGACTCCGCAGGGGATAACCAGATTCTGACTTTCATTTTTGGTTTTATTGCTTGTCTGTGGTCTATATACTTTGTGCTTGTTTGCTTGTTCTGTTTACTTGTACATATTTGACTGAACATGCCTTTTTGTGCCTTTTTACACCATTGCTATGCCATCACACATGCACATGATCTAATTCATGCTTTTTTGTTGCGATACTTGCTTTTATTCACTACCTGTGAGCACTACACTAGCACATGTCATATTCATGCCTTTTGTTTGATTGTTTGAATGTTTAGATGCCATGATTGTGTGTTTTCTTCCCCTTTTCGTATTTGCCATGATTAGGAGAGTAGAGACTTGTTTGCCTCCCTATCTAGTTAAAATAAAACACACAAACTCAGATAAACAAATAATAAGGCATAACTAGAGACAAATGCTCACAATTCCCCATGGTTTAATAAAACGCAAGTAAAAGACACAAAAGCATATTGCATGAATGATCATTTTAGAAAGCATGCACCTTCTCCTCTGAGTCCACCCACAGTTTGCGAAGGACAATTCTAGTAGCCCGCTCTATAGCTTTCGCGTAGGGTGTGTTGCTAGTTTGTCCTCCCTTGTCTGGGGTCGTGTCGATGCTAGTAGAGGGTACAGCTCCATGCTACTACAGAAGACGAGGCCACCAACGCACCACCCATTCACTGCCTGCACTCTGGCCAGGATTTAGAATGGGAACCTTATTCTTTTGACCAGAGTCAAAACCTAAAACCCATGAGTGCGTCCTATGTGGTCAACCCCATATGGGACATGCATGGTGAGAGAGTGCACTTTAGGACATTCATCCACATTATGTGTCATGGCATGCTACTTTAATAACTCGCATTTGTCATTGCGTTGTTGGCCAAGTTCTGATACCTGTTTCTCTTGCCTGTATTCTCAGGTAGCTTGTTGTGAGGTCCTTAGCTAGGAGCTCAGGTGTCTCCATTGCAGACAGCCTCCCGTGGTTGTTTTCTCTTGCCTTTTCCGAACTACTGATCACTTTTTGACTATGGTTCGTCTTAAAGCTCATGCATTTGTCTTTGCCACAACTTCGTTCATATTCACTCACGGTCAACCATGGCGCAACCGGCCAGCGAGCCCCCTATTGTTCTGGAGGAAATCCCATATCCAGTTCCTTCATCTTTCACTTCTTCTGATTTCCCTTCCCTCCATACATTTTGTTTTGGAGTTCAAGGGGACTCTGAACCCACTTTGGGGCGTTCGCAGGCACTCATCGCTCAGGAGCCTATCGCTGAATCCATTGTGATGATCTCTACACAGGTTCCAGAAGTGCCAGATGCACCTATTTCCTCGAGCTTTCCTGTTTAAGGAATTCAGTCGGCTGCGGCTACTTCTACCATAGGGTCCGTCCCTTTCCCGCTCTTGCCTTCTAACCCATCCATTGGTGAGTCTTCTGCCATGCAATCACAGCATCTGATGGCTCTCGCAAGGAGGCTGCATTGCATGGCTCTCTATCCTGGTCCTACTTCTGCTCCTTTTCCCTTGACCCTTGAGGTTTCGATGTAGACCACCTTAGCATTGCAGGCTCACCCCACTACACTATCGCCCATACCATTACCTCAGCTCTTCGCTTCTTCGGTGATGAGGGCATCATCTTTGCCTCCTGCACCTTTACTGCACTATGCACAACATGTG
Organism: Posidonia australis; assembly: GCA_024699735.1. NCBI lineage: Eukaryota > Viridiplantae > Streptophyta > Magnoliopsida > Alismatales > Posidoniaceae > Posidonia > Posidonia australis. The sequence goes on from JAMKQA010002625.1 coordinate 25,578, forward strand.
ACTCCATCACCTGGTGGCCAACCATTTGGGCTGGCTGGAGAGCAGCATGCCTCGAGCTCATTGCCCGAAATCGTACCGGCACAGCAACTGTTGCTCCCTCACTCTGCATCACGCACGACACAACATGCAATCCATTCATTCCCTTTGCATCAGATTCAAGCTCATCCACGCAGGACATCTTTACACTCAGCACCTACGCACAGGTATGCTGGCCCTTACGCCTTGACACCATAAGGCGTTAGGGTAGATCCGGAGGAGCGCACACGCGCGACCCATACAACATACATGGCACCTACATCAGCTGCCCCTACCTCATCAGCAGCAACTTCAGACGCCCTCCTAGCAAGGATCAGCGATCTGGAAAGAGCACTTCGTCAAGTGCAAGGCGGGGAACACTAGTCCTACCACTTATGGGACCTCTGCTATTTTCAAAAGGTGACACTCCCCTCGAATTTTCACATACCGGAATTTGAAAAAAATGACGATAGTGGCTGCCCAATATCTCATTTGAAGGCATATTACGGAGACCCTACACAGTTTCAGGGCGATGAGAGGCTTCTGATCTATTTGTTTTAGAAAAGTTTGACAGGGCCGACACTTAGATGGTTTACATCCCTCGACATGGCTTCTATCAAGACTTGGAAAGACCTCTCTAAGGCGTTCCTAGAGCAATACTCCTTCAATCTTGACTTGATCCCTAAGCGAGAAGATCTTGTCGCAATTCACTAGGGCCCCCACGAGTCATTTGGGGAGTTTGTTGATCATTAGCGTACACTAGCCTCCCAAGTCATGAATAGGCCCTCTGATGAGGAGTCTATCAAGATCATTAGAAAAGGAGCACAACCAACGACCGGGGCTCTACTCATCATTCAGCCCATCACTACTTTTGCAAATCTTGATTCGGGCTGGCACTCGCATGGAGAATTCGTTGAAAGGTGGGAACTTCCCTGCACTCTCTACATTTGCTAAGTAGACCGCTTCTTCTGGTAGCAGCTTCAGCAACAACACTGTCAACACCGGCAACGTCAAGAGGGTAGCAGCGCTTTCATCAAGCCTTCTGAGAAGTCTACTAGAGTGGAGAGCTGACCTGATTGGAACCAATTAGCGTTTGCACCTAGCTTTCCACACACCACATACACACACTCCATCATTGAACTAGTGCATCACGTCGCACAAGTTCGACAAGAACAACAACCTAAGTAGAGGCGCGGTCGTCGCATTGAAAGTGACTTTACTTTGCTTGGTAGGCAACTGAGTGCCCTCTTCCCTCAGATTGTGTCGCTTCTGTGACTCCCAGATCCTTGTCCTCCTCCAAATCCACTCCCAATGTGGTATTATGCAGGTGCGCATTGTGATTATCATCAAGCCCCAAGACACTCGACTGATAATTGCCACACTCTTCAGGATGTTGTTCAGAGCTTGATCGACAAAGGAGCTATTGTCGTCAACGTGCAAGAGGCAGTATCCACACCTGTACCAACATCTGCACACCCTAGTGTAGCCAACCTCTCCTCATTTGAGCCTGCAAGCTTTGAGGATGTTTGAACTTCAAGGGTTTTCCTCTTTCTCCCAGTTCTTTCCTGGAAAATCCATCGAGCCTTGTTAGCCTAGTTTGTTCTTTTGTCTTTTCTGCAACATTCACATATGTTGCTCTTGTTCTAGTTCCTCTTTTGCCTAGTTTGTCCTCTTGTCTTTTCCCATTTTCTATCCGGTGACACTCATATGTGCCATTCTTGTTCTTGTTCCACTGTAGGGTGTCTAATCTAAAGTTTGCCAGTTTGCCATGCACCAATCTGACCCAGCACGTACAAATACCCTGGATCAAGTAGGAGACAGCTGTCACAGCAGATGTCAACTCCAACAGAGATACAATCTTAATGTCATCAGCAGATTCAACATTCACAGTGATAGTCTCAATTTCAATAATAGTTTTGATGGCTTCGGTTACACCTGCCTTGATTCCAGTTTCCAGTGGCACTACAAGGAGTTACTTTGAACCCCAATGGCATCGATAAAGCAGCAACAACGAGGACTGGAGTTGTATCCTTTCCCTTTGTTTTCTTTTTGCATCACCATTTATCAAAACACAAAAAAAAAGACACACAAAAGTTGAAAAAGAAAAAAAAAGAAGAAAAACACAAAACAAAAAAACATTAAGAACAGTAGAAAATAATAGCTTGCTTGTCAATAACATTCCACCTGATGATGAAAATTGGAAAAGCTTGCCAATGTCAGAATGGATTATCCCTCCTCAATTGTCACTACTTAGACAACCAAGTTAGCAAGGGAGCCAACGAACATCAAAGCCGGACGAAACGTCGAAACTCCACAAGAATCTTTCACCTTCAAAATGAAGATAAAATGTTAGGGGTGACTGAGAGTGTGAGCCAAAAAAGAAAACATACATTCACAAGGGCATAAAAGACTAGAGAAGACAGAAGGCGAAGACAGAAGTCAGCCCAAGAGTGAGAGGCATGCGTTGTAGCTCTACCTTTACCATACCTTGGAGAGGAGTTGGAGTATGTGCTCAGTAAAATCACACCTTTGAGGGATTGACCCACCCTCTTGAAGTAAAGGCCTCCTGAATAGATCGGGCGCTTATTACCTCCAAGTCATGGTTAGAGTGAAACTGCACGTCTATGAGAGAGTAAAACAAAAGTTAATGATATTAAAAAGAAAAGCAAGTGTAGGACCTTAAAGAGTTTGGCATGGAGCTAGGTCCATTACGCTACCTTACAATGAGTTCGAGTGCCACCACTACCCAGCGAAGGTCACCAATGACTTGCGAATCTCTATAGCGTCAACTGAGTCGAAGGTGTCATCCTCCTCTAACAGGCATACAACTTTCCAACCTAACTGAGGGCAAACAAATAGATAAGCTAAACAAGCAAACGATCCAGATAATGAACTCATTGAACAAGCAAAGCAATAAAAAAGCAACTAAAATCACACTTAATCAACAAGACATGCATTTCTTGATCAAACAAAAAGGTCATTCTTAAATAACTAAATTGCTCACAATAATAGAGTCCACCACAATAGTCATAATCATCACAGTTTTGCTTCGATGAATTCTTTTTGTTTGCATATGGGCTTGTTCAACAGGATTTTCGCCAAGTACCTTCAGCTAGGGGCATTTCAACTGCTCTTTGGTCAAAAGTCACATATCATGTGCTTGGCAGGGCACCAACTATAGTGTAATTGAACCAAAGTCTTTGACCAGGGGCATGTCAACTGCTCTTTGGTCAAAAGTCATATATCATGTGCTTGACAAAATAGCAGCTACAGTGTAATTGAACCAGAATCTCCGATCAGGGGCATGTCAGCTGCTCTTTGGTCGAAAGTCACATATTATGCGCCTGACAGAACATCAACTTACTATGTAACTGAACTAGAGCCTTTGACTAGAGGCATGTAAGCTGCTTTGTGGAAAGGAGGACTGTTTTGAGAACTCTTGGTGCGAATTATTGTCCAAACAATGGTCAGGTGCACATTCACATAGAGAAGTGACATTCATTATATAGTGCTCCTACAAAGCGACAACTACAACAGGACATTGCAGCGAGTCAAGCATCAGATCTGGGGCATCGTTGGCATGTCAGAAACACTCTAAATTCATGATGGCATTGGGCATAGACAACAGCTCTTCAGTTGTTGCAACTAATATTCTCCACAGCGGCGACGATCCAGAGTGCACTAGTACTTGAATAAGATCCCCTTGGCGAACTTCTATTGGCTAAACAAGTTATCTGGGCCCCCCAGCTTTCTTCAGTTCCTTTATTTCAACAACATCGTTAGCTTCCCGAAATCAGGGGCATGTCAGCTGCCTTTTGGAAATAGTCCCCTGTTACTAGGGGCATGTCAGCTACCTTTTGGTATTATTCTCCTAATATCAATATTATGTCATTTGCACTCTTGGTATCTTGCCATCAGAACCGTCACCGACTGCATCTCCATTGGCATGTTCGCTTTTTGGATTTCTGAACCATCACCGCCTGCTTCTTGGATGATGTGTTCGGTTGTCCTCCTTCTGGACCGTCACCGACTACCTCTCGGTTGGCGTGTTAGCATTTTGGATTTCCAAACCATCACTTCCAGCTTCTCGGATGATGTGTTCAGTTGTCCTCCTTCTGAACCATCACCGACAACCTCTCGGTTGGTGTGTTCGCTTCTCAGATTTCCAAACCATCACCGCCTGCTTCTCGGATGATGTGTTTGTTTATCCTCCTTCTGAACCATCACCAACTGCCTCTCGGTTGGCGTGTTCGCTTTTCGGATTTCCAAGCCATCGCCGCGTACTTCTTGGATGATGTGCACGGTTTTCCTCCTTCTGGACCATCATCGACTGCCTCCCAGTTGGCATGTCCACTTTTCGGATTTTCGAACCATCACCGCTTGCTTCTCGGACGATGTGTCCGTTTATCCTTCTTCTGGACTGTCACCAACTACCTCTCGGTTGGCATGTTCGCTTTTCGGGTTTCCTAACCATCACCCCCTGCTTCTCAGATGATGTGTTCGTTTAACTTCCTTCAAGACAGTCATCGACTGCTTCTCGGTTGGCATGTTCGCTTTTCGGATTTTTGAACCATCACCGTCTGCTTCAAAGATGATGTGTTCATTTATCCTCCTTCTGAAACATCATCGACTGCCTCTTTGTTGGCGTGTTCACTTTTTAGATTTCCGAACTATCACCGCCTGTTTCTCGAATGATGTGTTCGTTTATCCTCCGTCTGAACTGTCATCGACTGCCTCTCGGTTGGCGTGTTCACTTTTTAGATTTCTAAACCATCACCGCCAGCTTCTCGGATGATGTGTTTGGTTGTTCTCCTTTTGAACCATCACCGACAACCTCTCAGTTGGCATGTTCGCTTCTCGGATTTCAAAACCATCACCGCCTGCTTCTCGGATGATGTGTTCGTTTATCCACCTTCTGGACCTTCACCGACTGCCTCTCTGTTGGCGTGTTCGCTTTTCAGATTTCTGAACGATCACCATCTTCTTCTCGGATGATGTGTTCGTTTATCCTCCTTCTGAACCGTCACTGACTGCCTCTCGATTGGCGTGTTCACTTTTAGATTTCCAAACCATCACCGCCTACTTCTCGAATGATATGTTCGTTTATCCTCCTTTTGAACCGTCACCGGCTGCCACTCCGTTGGCGTGTTCGCTTTTCAGATTTCCGAACCAACACCGCCTACTTCACGGATGATGTGTTCGTTTATCCTCCTTCTAGACCATCACCGACTGCCTCTCGGTTGGCGTGTTCACTTTTTGGATTTTCGAACTATCACTGCCTACTTCTCAGATGATGTGCTCGGTTATCCTCCTTCTGGACCGTCACCGGCTGCCTCTCAGTTGGCGTGTTCATTTTTCGGATTTCCCAACCATCACCGCCTATTTCTCGGATGATGTGTTATTTTATCCTCCTTCTGAACTATCACCGCCAGCTTCTCGAATGATGTGTTCGCTTATCCTCCTTATGAACCCTCACCGACTGCCACTCGGTTGGCGTGTTCACTTTTCAGATTTCTGATCCATCACTGCCTACTTCTCAGATGATGTGTTTGTTTATCCTGCTTCTGAACCATCACCGACTGCCTCTCGGTTGGCATGGTCGCTTTTCAGATTTCCGAACCATCACCGCCTGCTTCTCGGATGATGTGTTCGTTTGTCCTCGTTTTGGACCGTCACCGACGGCCTTTTGGTTGGCGTGTTTGCTTTTCGGATTAACGAACCATCACCGCCTACTTCTCAGAAGATGTGTTTGGTTGTCCTCCTTCTAGACCGTCACCAACTGCCTCTCTGTTGGCGTGTTCGCTTTTCGGATTTCTGATCCATCACCGCTTACTTCTCGGATGATGTGTTCGGTTGTCCTCCTTCAGAACCAACACCAACTGTCTCTCTATTGGCGTGTTCGCTTTTCGGATTTTCGAACCATCACCTCCTGCTTTTCGGATGATGTGTTTGTTTATCCTCCATTTGAACCGTCACTGACTGCCACTAGGTTGGCGTGTTCGCTTTTCAGATTTTCGAACGATCACCGCCTACTTTTTGGATGATGTGTTCCGTTTTCCTCCTTCTGGACCGTCACCGACTGCCTCTTGATTGGCGTGCTTGCTTCTTGAATTTCCGAACCATCACTGCCCGCTTCTCCGATGATGTGTTCGTTTATCCTACTTTTAGACCGTCCTCGACTGCTTCTCGGTTTGCGTGTTCAATTTTCGGATTTCTGAACCATCACCTTCTGCTTCTCGGTTGATGTGTTCGATTGTCCACCCTCTGGATTGTCACTGACTGCCTCTCGGTTGGCGTGTTCGCTTTTTGGATTTTCGAACCATCACCGCCTTCTTCTCAGATGATGTGATCATTTATCCTTTGTCTAAACCGTCACCGACTGCCTCTCGGTTGGCGTGTTCGCTTTTCGGATTTCCAAACAATCACCGCCTGCTTCATGGATGAAGTGTTCGTTTATCCTCCTTTTCGATCGTCACCGACTGTCTCTCTGTTGGTGCGTTCACTTTTCGGATTTTTGAGCCATTGTCGCTTGCTTCTCGGATGATGTGTTTGTTTATCCTCCTTCTGAATCGTCACCGACTGCCTCTCGGTTGGCGTGTTCGCTTTTCAGAATTTCGAAACCATCACCGCCTACTTCATGGATGATGTGTTCTTTTAACCTCCTTTTGGACCGTCACCGTCTGCCACTTGGTTGGCGTGTTCGCTTTTCAGATTTCCGAACCATCACTGCCTACTTCTTTGATGATGTGTTTGTTTATTTTCCTTTTGGACCATCACCGACTGCCTCTCGGTTGGCATGTACGCTTTTCAGATTTTCGAATCATCACTGCTGGCTTCTCCGATGATGTGTTCATTTATCCTCCTTCTGGACCATCACCGACTGCCTCTCAATTGGTGTGTTCACTTTTCGGACTTTCGAACCATCACCACCTGCTTCTCGAATGATGTGTTTGTTTATCTAGCTTCTGGACTGTCACTGACTGCCTCTCGGTTAGCGTGTTCGCTTTTCAGATTTCTGAACCATCACCACCTGCTTCTCAGATGATGTGTTTCGTTGTCCTCTTTCTGGCCTGTCACCAACTGCCTCCCCGTTAGCATGTTCGCTTTTCGGATTTCCAAAACATCACCACCTGCTTCTTAGATGATGAGTTCGATTGTCCTCCTTAAGAACCATCACCTACTTCCTCTCGATTGACGTGTTCGTTTTTTGGATTTTTGAACCATCACCGCCAGCTTCTCGGATGATGTGTTCAGTTGTCATCCATCTAGACCATCACTAATTGCCTCTCGATTGGCGTGCTCACTTTTTGGATTTCTGAACCGTCACCACCTGCTTCTCGGGTGATGTGTTCATTTATCCTTTGTCAGAACCGTCACCGACTACTTCTCGGTTGGCGTGTTCGCTTTACGGATTTATGAACAATCACCACCTACTTCACAGATGATGTGTTCGATTATCCCCCATCTGGACCGTCACTGACTGCCTCCCAGTTGGCGTGTTCGCTTTTCAGATTTCTGAACCATCACCACCAGCTTCTCGGATGATGTTTTCGTTTATCCTCCTTCTGAACCGTCACCGACTGCCTCTCGGTTGGCGTGTTCACTTTTCGGATTTCTGAACCATCACCACCTGCTTTTCAGATGATGTGTTTGTTTATCCTCCTTCTGGACTGTCACCGACTACCTCTCGATTGGCGTGTTCGCTTTTCAGATTTCCGAACCATCACTACCTGCTTCTTAGATGATGCGTTCGTTTATCCTCCGTCTGGACCGTCACCGACTACCTCTTGGTTGGCATGTTTGCTTTTTGGATTTCTGAACCATCACCGTCTGTTTCTCGATTGATGTATTCATTTATCCTCCTTCTGAATCGTCACCGATTGCCCCTCGGTTGGCGTGTTTGCTTTTCGGATTTCCAAACCATCACCGCCAACTTCTGGGATTATCTGTTCGTTTATCCTCCATCTGATCTATCACCGACTGCCTCTCGGTCGGCGTGCTTTTCGGATTTTGGAACCATCACCGCCTACTTCATGGATGATGTGTTCTTTTAACCTCCTTTTGGACCGTCACTGTCTACCACTCGGTTGGCGTGTTTGCTTTTCGGATTTTCGAACCATCACCGCCTGCTTCTTTGATAATAGTTCGTTTATTTGCCTTCTGGACCATCACCGACTGTCTCTCAGTTGGCGTGTTCGTTTTCGGACTTTCGAACCATCACCACCAGTTTCTCTAATGATGTGTTCGTTTATCCTCCTTCTAGACCGTCACCGATTGCCTCTCGGTTGGTGTGTTCACTTTTCGGATTTCAGAACCATCACCGCCTACTTCTTGGATGATGTGTTCGGTTGTCTTCCTTTTGGACCATCACCGACTGCCTCTCAGTTGGCGTGTTTGCATTTTAGATTTCCGAACCATCACCTCCTGCATCTCAGATGATGAGTTCGATTGTCCTCCATCAGAACCGTCACCGACTTCATCTCGGTCGACGTGTTCGCTTTTGGAATTTTCGAACCATCACCGCCTGCTTCCTAGATGATGTGTTCGGTTGTCCTCCTTCTGGACCATCACTAACTGCCTCTCAGTTGGCATGTTCGCTTTTCGGATTTTCGAGTCATCACCGCCTGCTTCTAGGATGATGTGTTTGTTTATCCTCCCTTTGTACTGTCACTGACTGCCTCTCGGTTGGCGTGTTCGCTTTTCGAGTTTCCAAACCATCACCTCCTACATCTCGGATGATGTGTTCATTTATCTTCCTTCTAGACCATCACCGACTGCCTCTCAATTGGCGTGTTTGCTTTTCGAATTTCTGAACCATTCGGATGATGTGTTCGTCTATCCTCCTTTTGAACCATCACCAACTGTCTCTAGGTTGGCGTGTTCGCTTTTTAGATTTCCGAACCATCACCACCTTCATCTTGGTTGATGTGCTCGTTTATCCTCCTTCTGGATCATCACCGACTACCTCTTGGTTCACATGTGTGCTTTTAGGATTTCTGAACCGTCACCGCCTACTTCACGGATGATGTGTTCGGTTGTTCTCCTTTTGATTAGTCACCGACTGCCTCTCGGTTGGCGTGTTCGCATTTTGGATTACCTAACCATCACTGCCTGCTTCTTGGCTGATGTGTTGGTTTATCCTCCTTCGGAATCGTCACCAACGGCCTCTCGGTTGGCGTGTTTGCTTTTCGGATTTATGAAAGATCACCGCTACTTCCCAGATGATGTGTTCGATTATCCTCCATCTGAACCATCACCGACTGCCTCTCGGTTTGCGTGTTCACTTTTCGAATTCTTGAACCATCATCACCTACTTCTCGAATGATGTCTTTGTTTATTTTTCTTCTAGACAGTCACCGACTGCTTCTCGGTTGACGTGTTTGCTTTTCGGATTTCCGAACCATCATCCACTGCTTCTCGGATGATGTGTTCATTTGTCCTCCCTCTGGACCGTCACCAACAGCCCCTTGGTTGGCGTGCTCACTTTTTGGATTTTTGAACTGTCACCGCCTGCTTCTTGGGTGAAGTGTTCATTTATCCTTTGTCGGAACCGTCACCCACTGCCTCTCGGTTGGCGTGTTTGCTTTTTGGATTTCTGAACAATCACCGCCAGCTTCACGGATGATGTGTTCGTTTATCCCCCATCTGGACTGTCACCGACTACCTCCCAGTTGGCATGTTCACTTTTCGAATCTCTGAACCATCACTACCTGCTTCTCGGATGATGTTTTCATTTATCCTCCTTCTGAACCGTCACTGACTGCCTCTCCGTTGGCGTGTTGGCTTTTCGGATTTCCGAACCATCACCTCCTGCTTTTTGGATGAAGTGTTTGTTTATCCTCCTTCTGGACCGTCACCGACTACCTCTCGGTTGGCATGTTCGATTTTCGGATTTCTAAACCATCACCGCCTGCTTCTCGGATGATGTATTCATTAATCCTCCTTCTGAACCATCACTGACTGCCTCTCGGTTGGCGTGTTTGCTTTTCGAATTTCCAAACCATCACTGCCAACTTCTCAGATTATGTGTTCTTTTATCCTCCATCTGATCTGTCACCGACTGCCCCTCGGTTGGCGTGTTCGCTTTTCGGATTTCCGAACCATCACCTCCTACTTCTTGGATAATGTGCTCGTTTAACCTCCTTTTGGACCGTCACCGTCTGCCACTTGGTTGACGTGTTCGCTTTTCGAATTTCCTAACCATCAACGCCTGCTTCTCGAATGATGTGTTCGGTTGTCCTCCTACTGGATCGTCACCGACTGCCTCCCAGTTGGCAAGTTCGCTTTTCGAATTTCCTAACCATCACCGCCTGCTTCTCGCATGATGAATTCGGTTGTCCTCCTTCTGAACCGTCACCGACTTTTTTTCGGTTTACGTGTTTGCTTTTCGGATTTTTGAACCTTTACTGCCTACTTCTCGAATGATGTGTTCGGTTATCCTCCTTCAGGACCATCACCGATTGCCTCTCAGTTGGCGTGTTCCCTTTTCGGATTTCCGAACCATCACCGCCAGTATCTCGGTTGTTGTGTTCGTTTATCCTCCTTCTGGACAGTCACCGACGGCCTCTCGATTGGCATGTGTGCTTCTCGGATTTCCCAATCATCACCACCTACTTCTCGGATGATCTATTCGGTTATCATCCATCTGGACTGTTACCGACTGCCTCTCGGTTGGAATGTTCGCTTTTCAAATTTCCAAACCATCACCGCCTACTTCTCGAATGATGTGTTCGTTTATCTTCCTTTTGAACCGTCACTGACACTCTCTCGATAGGCGTGTTCGCATTTCAAATTTCCGAATGATCACCGCCAGCTTCCCGGATGATGTGTTTGGTTTTCCTCCTTCTGGACCGTCACCGACTGCCTATCGATTGATGTGTTCGCTTTCCGGATTTTCGAACCATCACCGCCTTCTTCTCGGATGATGTGTTCATTTATCCTCCTTCTGGACCGTTACCGACAGCCTCTCGGTTAGCGTGTTCACTTTTCGGACTTTCAAACCATCACCGCCTTCTTCTAGGATGATGTGTTCGTTGATCCTCCTTGTGGACTGTCACCGACTACCTCTTGGTTGGGTTGTTCGCTTTTCGGATTTCTAAAGCATCGCCGCCGGCTTCTCGGATGATGTGTTTGGTTGTCCTCCTTCTGGAGCATCACCGCCGGCTTCTCGGATGGTGAGTTTGTTTCTCCTCCTTCTGAACCATCATTGACTACCCCTTGGTTGGCGTGTTCGCTTTTCGGATTTTCGAACCATCCCCGCCAACTTCTCGGATGATGTGTTCCTTTCTCCTCCTTTTGAACTATCACCAATTGCCTCTCGGTTGGCATGTTCACTTATCGGACTTTCAAACCATCACCGCCTGCTTCTCAGATGATGTGTTTGTATATCCTCCTTCTGGACCGTCACCGACTGCCTCTCGGTTGGCATGTTCTCTTTTTGGATTTCCGAAGCATCACTGCCTACTTCTTGGATGATGTGTTCGGTTGTCCTCCTTTTGGACCATCACTGACTGCCTCCCGGTTGGCGTGATCGCTTTTCAAATTTCTGAACCATCACTGGCTGCTTCTCGGATGATGAGTTCAATTGTCCTCCTTTTGAACCGTCACTGACTTCCTCTCAATTGGCATGTTTTCTTAACAGAACATCAAACCATCATTGCCTATTTCTCGAATGATATGTTCGATTGTCCTCCTTCAGGACCATCACCTACTACCTCTTAGTTGGCTGTTCGCTTTTCAGATTTCCAAACTATCACCGCCTGCTTCTCGGATGATCTGTTCGTTTATCCTCCATCTGGACCGTCACCGACTGCCTCTCGGCTGACGTGTGTGCTTTTCGGATTTCCGAGCCATCACCGCCTGCTTCTCGGATGATGTGCTCGGTTGACCACCTACTGGACCGTTACCAACTGCCTCTCGGTTGGAGTGTTCGATTTTCGGATTTCCAAAGCATCGCCGCCGACTTCTCGGATGATGTGTTTGGTTGTCCTCCTTCTGGAGCATCACCGACTACCTCCCGGTTGGCATGTTGGCTTTTCTGATTTCTGAACCATTATCGCCTGCTTCTCAGATGGTGAGTTCGTTTCTCCTCCTTCTGAACCTTCAGCGACTACCCCTTGGTTGGCGTGTTCGCTTTTCGGATTTTCGAACCATCCCCGCCTACTTCTCAGATGATGTGTTCCTTTCTCCTCCTTCTGAACCGTCACCAATTGCCTATCGATTGACGTGTTCACTTTTTGGACTTTCGAACCATCACCACCTGCTTCTCGGATGATGTGTTTGTTTATCCTCCGTCTAGACCATCACCGACTGCCTCTCAGTTGGCGTGTTCTCTTTTTGGATTTCTGAAGCATCACTACCTACTTCTTGGATGATGTGTTCGGTTGTCCTCCTTTTGGACCATCACTGACTACCTCCCGATTGGCGTGATCACTTTTCAGATTTCCGAACCATCACTAGCTGCTTCTCGAATGATGAGTTCAATTGTCCTCCTTCTGAACCGTCACCGACTTCCTCTCGATTGGCGTGTTTGCTTATCGGATCTTCAAACCATCATTGCCTGCTTCTCGAATGATATGTTCGGTTGTCTTCCTTCAGGACCATCACCTACTGCCTCTTAGTTGGCGTGTTCACTTTTCAGATTCCGAACCATCACAGCCTACTTCTCGGATGATCTGTTTGTTTATCCTCCATCTGGACTGTCACCGACTGCCTCTCGGCTGATGTGTGTGCTTTTCGGATTTCCGAACCATCACCGCCTGCTTCTTGGATGATGTGCTCGGTTGACCACCTTCTGGACCGTTACCGACTGCCTCTTGGTTGGCGTGTTTGCTTTTCGAATTTCTGAACCATCACCGCCTGCATCTCGGTTGATGAGTTCAGGTTTCCTCCTTCTGAATCGTCACTAACTGCCTCTCAGTTGGCTTGTTCGCTTTTCGAATTTCCAAACCATCACCGCCTGCTTCTAGAATGATGTGTTTGTTTATCCCCCTTAAGAACTGTCACCGACTGCCTCTCATTTGGCGTGTTCGCCTTTCGGATATCCGAACCATCACTGCCTGCTTCTCGGATGATGTGTTCGTTGATCCTCCTTCTGGACCATCACTGACAGCCTCTCAGTTGGTGTGTTCGGTTTTCTGAACCATCACCACCTGCTTCTCAGATGACGTGTTCATTTGTCCTCCATCTGAATCGTCACCAACTGCCTCTCGGTTGGAGTGTTTGCTCTTCGGATTTTCGAACCACTATCGCTTGCTTCTCGTATGATGTGTTCGTTTATCCACCTTTTGAACCGTCACCGACTGCCTCTCGGTTGGCGTATTCGCTTTCCTGATTTTCGAACCATCACCGCCTGCTTCTCGGATGATGTGTTCATTTCTCCGCCTTTTGAATGTCACCGGCTGCCTCTCGGTTGGCGTGTTCGCTTTTCTGACTTTCGAACCATCACCGCCTGCTTCTTGGATGATGTGTTTGTTTATCCTCCTTCAGGACTGTCACTGACTGCCTCTCGGTTGTTGTGTTCTCTTTTTGGATTTCCGAAGCATCACTGCCTACTTCTTGGATGATGTGTTCGGTAGTCCTCCTTTTGGACAGTCATTGACTGCCTCCCTGTTGGTGTGTTCGCTTTTCTGATTTCTGAACCATCACCGGCTGCTTCTCGGATGATGAGTTCGGTTGTCCTCCTTTTGAACTGTCACCGACTTCCTCTCGATTAGCGTGTTCGCTTTTCAGATCTTCAAACCATCACGGCCTGCTTCTCAGATGATGTGTTCAGTTGTCCTCCTTCAGGACCATCACCTACGGCCTCTCAGTTGGCGTGTTCACTTTTCTGATTTCCGAACCATCACCCCTTGCTTCTCGGATGATGTGTTTGTTTATCCTCCATCTGGACCGTCACCAACAGCCTCTCGGCTGGCGTGTGTGCTTTTTGGATTTCCAAACCATCACCACCTACTTCTTGGATGATGTGCTCGGTTGTCCACCTTCTGGACCGTTACCGACTGCCTCTCGGTTGGTGTGTTCACTTTTCGGATTTTCGAACCATCATCGCTTGCATCTCGGTTGATGAGTTCAGTTGTCCTCCTTCTGAACCATCACCGACTACCTCTCGATTGGCGTGTTTGCTTTTCAGATTTCCGAACCATCACCGCTTGCTTCTCGGATGATGTGTTTGTTTATCCCCCTTAAGAACTGTCACCGACTGCCTCTCAGTTGGCGTGTTTGCTTTTCGGATTTCTGAACCATCACGGCCTGCTTCTCGGATGATGTGTTCGGTTTTCCTCCTTCTGGACCGTCACCGACTGCCTCTTAGTTGGCGTGTTCACTTTTCGAATTTTTGAACCATCACTGCCTGCTTCTCGGATGATGTGTTCCTTTATCCTTCTTCTAGGCCTTCACCGGCTTCTTCTCTGTTGGTGTGCTCGCTTTTCAGATTTCCGAACCATCACTGACTGCTTCTCGAATGCTGTGTTCGGTTGTTCTACCTTTTGACCATCACCGACTACCTCTTGTTTGGCATGTTCGTTTTTTTGATTTCTGAACCATCACCACCAGCTTCTCGGATGATGTGTTCGTTTATCCTTTGACTGAACCGTCGCCGACTGCCTCTCTGTTGGTGTGTTCGCTTTTCAGATTTCTGAACCACCACCGCGACCTTCTCGAATGTTTTGTTCATCCTTTGTCTGAACCTTCGCCAACTGCCGCCTACATCTGAATTGTCACCGACTTCCTCTCACTTGGCGTGTTCGCTTTTCTGATTTCCAAACCATCACCACCTACTTCTCGGATGATGTGTTCGGTTGCCCTTCCTCTGGATCATCACCGACTGCCTCTCAGTTGGCGTATTTGCTTTTTGGATTTCCAAGCCATCATCGCCAGCTTCTTGGATGATGTGTTCATTTATCCTTTGTCTGAACCGTCACCGATTGCCACTCAGTTGACGTGTTTACTTTTCAGATTTCCAAACCATCACCGCCTACTTCACGGATGATGTGTTCATTTATCCTCCTTCTAAACCATCACCGACTGCCTCTCGGTTGGCGTGTTTGCTTTTTGGATTTTCAAACCATCACTGCTTGCTTCTCGGATGATGTGTTCGTTTATTCTCCTTCTGGACCGTCACCGACTACCACTCAGTTAGCGTGTTCGCTTTTTGGATTTCCAAACCATGACGCCTATTTCTCGGATGATGTGTTTGATTGTCCTCCTTCAGGACCGTCACCGACTACCTCTAGATTGGTGTGTTTGCTTTTCGGATTTCGGAACCATCACCGCCTACTTCTCAGATGATATATTCGGTTGTACTCCGTTTGAACCGCCATCGACTACCTCTCCATTGGCGTGTTCACTTTTCAGATTTTTGAACCATCACCACCTACTTCTCGGATGATGTGCTCGATTGTCCTCCTTCCGGAATGTCACTGACTGCCTCTCTGTTGGCGTTTTCACTTTTCAGATTTCTGAACCATCACCGCCTGCTTCTCGGATGATGTGTTCATTTATCCTCCTTATGAACCATCACCGATTGCCTCTCGGTTGGCGTGTTCGCTTTTCTCATTTCCGAACTATCACCGCCTGCTTCTCGGATGATGTGTTCATTTATCATTCTTCTGGACCGTCACCGACTGCCTCTCAGTTGGCGTGTTCGCTTTTCGGATTTCCAAACCTTTATCGCCTGCTTCTCGGATGATGTGTTCGTTTATCCTTTGTCTGAACCATCACTGACTGCCTCTCGGTTTGCGTGTTCGCTTTTCAGATTTTCAAACCATCACCGCCTACTTCTCGGATGATGTGTTCGTTTATCCTCCTTCTGGACCATCACCGACTGCCTCTCGGTTGGTGTGTTTGCTTTTCGGATTTCCGAACCATCACTGCCTGCTTCTCGGATGATGTGTTCGGTTGTTCTCCTTCTGAACCGTCACCGATTGCCTCTCAGTTGGCATGTTGGCTTTTCCTCCTTCTGAACTGTCACCAACTGCCTCTTGGTTAGCGTGTTTGTTTTTTGGATTTTCGAACCATCACCGCCTACTTTTCAGATGATGTGTTCGTTTCTCCTCCTTCTGGACCATCACTGACTACCTCTCAGTTGGCGTGTTCGCTTTTCAGATTTCGGAACCATCACTACTTGCCTCTCTGATGATGTATTCTGTTGTCCTCCTTCTGGACCATCACCGACTGCCTGTTGGTGGGCGTGTTCGCTTTTTAATTTCCTAACCATCACCGCCTTCTTCTCGGATGATATGTTCGGTTGTCCTCCTTATGGACCGTCACCGACTACCTCTCGGTGGGTGTGTTCGCTTTTCAGATTTCCGAACCATCACCGCCTGCTTCTTTGATGATGTGTTCAATTGTCCTCCTTCTGGACTGTGACCGACTGCCTCTCAGTTGACGTGTTTCCTCTTCGGATTTCCGAACCATCACCGCCTGCTTCTCAGATGATGTGTTCGGTTGTCCTCCTTCTGAACCGTCACTGACTGCCTCTCGATTGGCATGTTCGCTTTTCGGATTTCCGAATCATCACCACCTGCTTCTTGGATGATGTGTTCGGTTGTCCTCCTTTTGGACTGTCACCGACTACTTCTCGGTTGGCATGTTCACCTTTCAGCCTTCCGAACCGTCACCGACTGCCTCTCTGTTGGCGTGTTCGCTTTCCAACTTTCCGAACCATCATTGCCTACTTCTTGGTTCGCCGATTTGGTTTTCTACTTTGTCTTCTTTTACCAGGTGCTTTCTTCGGATCTTGTGTCAAGTCACTCATGGGTTGGTATCCTGAACTACCCGGGCATTACTTGTGGTGCCCGATGGCTTCCCCATTCGCCTTGTTCCTTCCCTCCTTTTGGGCTGGTAGTCCGAACTACCTGGATGACTTCCATGACCAGTCACTTTTCGATCGGTAAGCACCGTGAGTCTTGTCTAGTGCTTTTCTCGACAAGTATGATAACCAATCATGTCTTTTAGGAGCTGATTGGTCATCAACTTGTCTGCATTTGTCATTTGTATTGGTTTTTGTGGTTTCGACTTCGTCTGTGGCGTTCTAGGAGGCAAGACAGGGCTTCTGGTGCTTTCACCGACTGGTAGCTGGTTACCAATAGCTAACTCTTTCTTGCAGCTTCGGGCAGGGCATCTTTGTCAACTTCGAGCAACGATCTCCTCCTCCTGATCTCTTTTCCTTATTAGAAGGGGGTGTCTTTGTCAACCCCAAGCATCGATCTCTGTTCCATTTGTCCTCCGACCTCGCTTATGGAGGGGCATCTGTAGACAACCCATATGCTTGCAATGGGACCTTAGAATCTTAAACAAACCTAAATCAAATTTAAAATTCAAAAACCTAACTTAAAACCCTAAAATTAGCTTCAAATCCTAATCAAACCCTAAACCAAACTCAAAACTCTAATCCAAACTCTAAACCCTAGGTTAAACCCTAAACCAAATTCAAAACCTAAATCCAAACCTTAAACCCTAGGTTAAACCCTAATCCAAACCACAAACCCTAAACCCTAGGTCAAACCCTAAGTCAAACCCTAAACCATAAATCAAACCCCAAACCCTAATGTCAAACCCTAACAACCTAACTAACTTCCACTCCATCATAATTACTCTAACAAACTAAACTCTCTAACTAACCACCACTCTCTCATAACTACCCTAACAAACTCAAGTCACAAACTAAACACTCTACCTAACCTCCACTCCTTCATAACTACTCTAACCAACTCATGTAACAAACTAAATTCTTTAACTAATCTCCACTCCCTCATAACTGCTCTAACAAACTCATGTAACAAACTAAACTCTCTAACTAACCTCCACTCCCTCTAACTACTTAAACAAACTCTAACAACTTCCCACTTAATCCAACAGCCTCTTACTAACCACAACAAGTCATAACAATCATGGCAAGCCTATAAATACCCCCCATTTGCAAGAGAGAAAGAGGTTGGAAAATTTGAGAGGAGAGCCATCAAAGCCTTTTCCTCCCAACCAGAGCAACCAGAGGGGTCCCAAAGTAGAGAGGAGGCTCGAGGAGGAGGAAAATCAGAGTTTCCAGCTATCTTCGACGAGCTCTGGCGACCTCCAGCGAGCTCTGACGGCCAACTCCACTGCCAGACCATGTATGCCCTCCACTGACCTCAATTTACTTCAAAAATGGTTTCCTAGGTCTCCCTCTACCTTCCCCAGTCAATTCCAATAGAGCAAGAGGTCTTCCCTGGCTGGAATCGTGGTTTCAGGCCTCACCGGAGTCGTTTTCCGGTGACCTAGGTGGGGGCACGAATCCAATGATCAATTCATGCCCTAGCCATCTCGATCCTCTCTCGCTGGGGTCCCTCTTGCCTCTCTGGTCCCTGGTGCACCATTTCATTGCTTCCCTAAGCCTCAAGTAGAAGATCGCCAGAGTCGTGCGTCGTTGCCGTTGCCGGAGAAGACGACTGGTAACAACGACAGTCCACGCAGCTACAGCTCCATCGTGCCTCTCCGAGCCTCCAAGAACGTTCCACATCATGCTCCCAACACTCCGAAGCCATCAGAGTTGAGCCTCGTGCCCTGAATCACTCTCGCAACCATGCTCACTAGAGAAGACGACGGTAGGTGGAACCCAACATCACGTGATCTTCCTCCATTTTGGCCTCCGAAGGAAGGGGAATGCTTCACACATCATCCTCTTGCCACCAGGAGCTTCGAGTCGCAGCCCCATGGCCTCCAGGTTCCTCCTTCTTCCACGGCACCATCGCCGGAGTGGTGTCGACGGCGAGGGAGGTAGGGGGCCATTTCTGACCGTCAGCCTCAGATCCAGACCATTGGATCTTCTCCCCTCTTTCTCCTCTTACTCCTAGTAGAGCCTGATGGATGATTGGGCATCGGGATGCCCCAGAAGGGCATCCGAGGCGGTCGTCTACGACGGAGTTCCATCATCGACGGCCACCGTCTCTTTTTTCTAATAAAAAATTTAAAAAAATTTTCTTTGAATAAACTTCTGTACTTTTGTTTTCTTACATTGAGGTCCATATTTCTTACAAATAGGTGCTTTTTTTTTTACTTTTAGGTCTCTACATATATGTTTAAATCATTTAAATAATATTTGCCTTGAAATATTGCAGAGAAACCTTTGTAAATTCTTGAAAATATTTTCTAGGCTTAAAAGTTTGACAAAAACCCCTGATTTACTTTTCTTACATTTTAAATCTAGCATTTTTGCATTTGAAAACCTGAGCATTGTTAAAATTGTTATGAATGCATGTTTTCCTGTCAAAATTGCAAATTAAACCCTGAGAATACAAATATTTGCTCAAATGTGACCTGAATTGCATTTTAACACCTATATTTTACTAATTTCTCACTCAATGCATGTTTTCTAGGGTAAATTTGCAAGTTAATCCCTAAAACTTTCTGTTTTTAAACATGGACTCTTTTTCTTTCACATTTAGTCCTGAATTTCTTTAAATTTCATTAAATACATGTTTTGCTGGCAAATTTGCATATTGACCCCTAGGAATCTTTAATTTAACCAAAAATGCACAGTTTTGCACATTTGACCCCAGATTTCTGCAAAGTTACATAAAATGTGTTTCTCTATGTATTTTTGATGATTTAGCCTCAGAATTTCAGTTTTTACTCGGAATTTGGGAATTTTACACAAAAGTCCCTGGAATTTACATTTTTATACTCACACATGCATTTTGTACATTTTATTGCATTTTTTCATGCATATTTTCTTGGGCCTTCTTCCTTGCATCGTGCACGCATTTCTAACTCATTTAACACTTGGTTTTCCTATATTTTCCTGGATTTCTTCTGACTTTCACGATTTTGACTTCATTTGCCTTTTTATCGCTCGAGGGTAAACATTAACAGCCTTTACAATGCCAACATTGTCCCGAATAAGGATTATTTTCCCCTATTTTCTTTTCTCAAATTTATTTAAATTTCTACTGATTTGCGAGATGCTTTTCGAGTATTCTCGATTTTCACGATTTTCCTCATTGCCCAAGGGTGTATAGTAAAGTGGCATTATCAATGCCTACATTTGTCCCTCGGATTATCATTTTTCCATTTCTCCTCTTCATTTCTTTGATTTGGCATGTTTTCTAGTCATATTTAGCATGTGCACTTAGAATGGACAAGCATACACACAATAGACCATTAGCAAGCAGGAAACCTAGAAAGACCGAGTTCTTCGGGCGCATTGGGGTGCCTAACCCCTTCCCCATGCATAACAAGAATCCTTACCCTTTCTCTATCCCGCATTGATTTGTGTACTACATCCATTAGGCACAGAGCATGCATATGTTTTCTACGCCTTGATTTCTTTTGGATTTTTTCCATTGTAAATGGTTTTCCTTGTCTTTCCATTAAAAGACTAGGTGGCGACTCCTTTTCTTATCTTTCCTTGGTGTTTCCGAGTTCTTCGGGCGCATGGGGGTGCCTAACCCCTTCCCCATGCATAACAACAATCCTTACCCTTTCTCTAGCCCGCATTGATTTGTGTACTACATCTATTAGGCACAGAGCATGCATTTGTTTTCTTCGCCTTGGTTTCTTTTGGATTTTTTCCATTGTAAATGGTTTTCCTCGTCTTTCCATTAAAAGACTAGGTGGCGACTCCTGTCCTTATCCTTTTCTTATCTTTCCTTGGTGTTTCCGAATCTAATCTTCCTCTCTGGATTCACCATCTTCACTGTGACCGTATCGGGACTCCTTGTGTGCTTCCACGCACCGTAGGAGAGCCGTGTAGGATTCCACCAGCATGGTCACACCTGGCGCCGAGCTTCCCGATTCACTGTGTGTGGTTTTGGCCATTGAGGGCCTTTGCCACCGGTTTTGGGCTAGTAGAGACCCGATTGTGATTTTGGCCAGTGTGGGTTTGGTTTGTGAGGTTTTAGAGAAATGGTTTGCGAAAAGAATTTAAAGGAAAAATTAATTATGATTTAGTTTTCCTGTTGTTTTTCTTGGGATGCGTACTAGGTGACTCCTATCACTCATGCGTTTTCCTCGTGTTTTTAGTTTGCAGGTGCAGGCATGCAAATGTTTAGCGTAGTGCATATAGTCCGGAGTCTCATAGCTGCACACACATTTCCTGGTAGTTAGATATTTTCTGTTTAGCTTTAATTTTCCCATAGTTTAAATTGTTTTAAATTATTGTGGAAAATATGGCGCGTTACAGTATCAAAGATGCATGGGGGCCTTCCTCGTGGGTGTGCAATGGTCTCATAGTAGGCATGTGATGTTTTACCAAGGAAAAGGCAAGTTGCGAACGTGGCAGTCATCACAGACCACCCCAACGTGGTGGGTGGCCAAAACCCAAAAAAAAGCACGGGGCCTCTGAGCGAGGGCTTTGCAAAGATGCTAAGCTTGCACGAGTTTTCATCCTTGGCCCTAGTTTTCGAAAATAGATAAAAAGGGAAAGTAGATTATTAATGTAGTTATTATATTTTTAGTGGCTTTGTTTTTAAAGTAGTTGGTTGATAGGAGGACGCCATTTTACTTCCTAGTTCAGGAGACACTTTGATCCTCCAAAAATGCCACACCAGGTTGTGGTTGGTGGCTCTCATTATCACTCTTTTGGAATGGTTGTGGATTAGGCCTTGGCTTTGCAAAGCATAGCATTTAGTTGCATGCAAGTAGCGTTGGATATAGCCTCCTCGCTACTGTCTTAATTCCTCGAGGACTGACTACCACTTTTGACACTCTTAGTATGATATTTCTTTTCCCCTCATGAATGACCAGATTTGCATCTAACATTGCCAAGGAGGTGGATTTACTACTTGCATGAGGGATTTGAGCATGTTGCTTGACTTGGAGGGGGGGCTAGGCCCTCAAGATGGTGCTTCTCATGCTAATGGCAAATATCTTGTGTTGTAGTTGGAAGTTGAGGCAGCTTCAACGCTTGCCTGAGTCACTCCTCTCATGGGTGCCTTCTTTCTTCAGCTTTTGTCTTCATATTTCTTTTATTCCCAATATGCATACCTTGTCATTTATTTTGGCTCACATGCTTTCAATTCTTTGGGATATGCATTTTCTTTACCCCTTTTGGATAACAGTCTCGGTGGGGAGTTAAGTGTTCGGTTATTCAGCATATACTATTAGCCACTGCTTTGTGTAGGGGCAACCTCCAGCTATGCACAACTTGGCCTTGGTCCTCTTCGTGTCTAGTGGACTCTCTTGTTTGGATTGACTTCACTCTTCGTATTTGGCTCTAGGTTTGGTGGAGTCTATTGATTTGCTCTGGGTCGCACTCATTTGGCCACATACAATGATATGACACTACTCGGGTGGATGCTGCTTGAATCATTGAAGCTTGGAATCCTCTCCAATGCTGCTTACCGTCCAAAGTCAAGTTTTTGGAATTATGCAAAATTTTATGGGTTTTTGGGATTTTAAACAAGGAACAAGCATTTTTTTGGATTTTGTATTTTTTATGTTTTTGAGAAAACACAAAATTGAAAACCGATGAAAAGGAAGGACATGTTTTTGTTATTTTTGCTATATTTGATTTTTGTTTTTGTATTTTTTGGGATGTAGAAAAATGAAATGAGCATGCAACAAAAGCAAAAGCATGTTTTTAGTTTTTTTAAAAAAGTTTATATCTTTTGTATTTTATATAATGTAAGAAAATGTGCAAAAAACATCAAAAACCAAGACAAAAGACAATGCATGCAAAAAGGACATGGAGAGACTTACCTCTCAGCAACCTCAAGACCAAGGTGTTGAACTGCTCCTGCACTGCTGATGCTATTGACGCCACCTTGGCTGATCTGGTCATGCATTCCTCCATCCTTGCAAAGAGGTTTCAATTGATCCAATGGGATGAGAGACTGGAAGGATGAGTTGGCAAGGAAAGTTGGTGTCAGACTAATGAAATTTGAAGGATCTCCTAGGGAGGAAAGGGAGACAGGAGGGATAGGAGAAAGGAGATTGACTCTTGAGGTTTCGACATCCTCAGAGCCCGTAAACTTAGGTAGGGACTGGTTGAGCCAGGAAAGGTTTGTCGATGCTGAGGCAAGCGCTAAACCTACCTCTTGCACATGGATGCTGATGATCCCATTATCAATCAAGGTTTGAATGACATCCCGTAGAGTGTGATAGTTATTAGTCGAGTGCCCCTGTCACGCCCCAAATTTTCCACAATAATTTAAACAAATCAAATTACGATAAAATTAAAGCTAAACAGTAAATATCTAACTACTAGGAACTTGTGCGTGTAGCTAGGACACTCCGATCTATATGCACTACACTAAACCAATCGCATGTCTTCACCTGAAAACCAAAACCACAAGGAAAACGCATGAGTGACCAAAGTCACCTAGTACGCACCCCACGAAAACCGCGAGAAACAAAACTATAATTAATTTTCCTTTTTAAATTCATTTTGCAAACCATTTTTCTTCAAAACCTCATAAACCAGGCCCACACCGGCCAAAACCACAATCGGGGCTCCACTAACCCAAAGCCACAAGCAAAGGCCCTCAATGGTCAAAACCACACATAGTGAGTCAGGAAGCCCGGTGCAAGGCAACCTAACTCTAGCCACAAGCAATCCGCTGAAGAGCAACCAACGGTGTCTACACTGCCATGTCAATTCACCTTGTGTAGGAGCCACGTCGTCCCGCGTTTCTCCCACCTAGAGAACCCTCACAAAGCCATCCCCTCCTTAGGAAGGTTGTCTTATCTCTCAGGATGCTACCAGCTACATGGCACGTGTCCCACCCGCACTGGCCACCATAGGGTACGCCTCCTCACGGCGTCCTCCACACACGGTGCTCAGGAGGGAGTGTCATACCTCCACACCCGATGACACCCGAGCCTCAATGCTCACAGCGACAGCAGGAGTATCATACCTCCCCGTCATGCCACAAGACACCTCAACCCATGGACCACAACCCTAGCCTCGAGATGATAGTCAAGGAGTCTCATACTTCCAAGACCTGACGCCCCTCAGCCTCGGGTATCTCGGCCCCCAACCTCAACCAGGGAGTCGCGCCCAACCACGGAGAATGTCGTCACATTCCTTGGTCCCGATGACACGGTCCCACACTATCTCAGCCTGTGCACAGAAAACTAGGAAAACATTTTCCAAAGCAGGCCAACTTTTTCATTGAAATCTATTTTCCAAACCATTTCAAATCTTTGAAAACTTCTTCCAAAACCTCAGCAAAATGGCACATCAGGTGTCCTAGGAGACCACCACTGATGGCCCACGGTCCCCCTTAAATAGGACCAAAACACGGCAATCCAGAAAGTCCTCGGAAAACACATTTTATATACTCATTTGGGTTTAGAATCGGCATGTCAAAAATAGGTTTGGTATGCCAAAAATCCCTGAACCCACGGCGACGGGAGCACTCCACAGCCTCGGGGACGCTCCACCCAAACTCCACGCGCCACACGAACCACTACTACCCTCCACTTCACTCCCTCAATCTCTTCCTCTCTCTCGGCGCAAGATGCAGGGGAAACAAAGGAGGTCGAGTGGAAGGAGAAAGGGAAAGGGAGTAGGGGGTGGAGAAGGAGGAGTGGGGAGGAAGGGAAAGAATGTGGGGAAGAGGAGAGACGCGCTGCCGAGGAAGAGGGGAAAGGAAGAAGGAAGGAGAAGACGACAATGAGCAGCAAGGAGTGCAGTGCGGCTTATAAAGCCTGCGCCCGCAGTAGCTGGGAACGTGCTCACCTGCGTGTCTCAGCCACCAGCACACCGCACGAGCAACCAGCCACTCCGTCCAACCACCAACCACAACCAACGGCCACGAATGTGGGCCCCACGTGGACCCCACACTTGGGCCCCACAAGCATAGTGCCAAACCACACACAAGGACATGAAAATAGAAGCCAGCCCACGAGGCCCAAGCTAAAACCACAAAACCACACAACGGGCCTCGGAACAGTAACACCCGTCTAGGAATAAAATTCATAAAATGTAAATAATTACAAAATGAATTTTACAGGTGTTACATCCTAACCCCCTTAAAAGAAGATTTCGCCCTTGAAATCACTAGGTGAAAAGATATGGGTACTGGGCTAGGATGGCTTCCTCATGTTCCCACGTGGCCTCCCCGGCTCCATGATGTCACCACTGCATCAAGACTAGTGGAATCACCTTGTTCTGCAGCACCTACTCCTTACGGTCAACAATCTCGACGGCATCCTCCACAATGGACAGATCTTCCTGGAGCCCGACTGGCTGAACTGGGATCACATGAGAAACGTCAGCCAGGCACTTCCTCAGCATGGAGACATGGAACACATCGTGCACAGATGACATCTCTGGTGGGCGATCCAACCGATAAGCAACCTCACTGATCCTCTAGGTAATCTGGTACGGGCCAATATAGCGAGGACTCAGCTTGCCACGCTTCTCGAACCTCATGATACCCTTGGTCGGTGACACTTCCAGGAACACAGAGTCTCCCAGCAGAAACTCCAACGGTCTCCGCCTCCTATCGGCATAGCTCTTTTGCCGACTTTGTGCAGCCAACAGCCTGCTCCGGATCAAATCCACCTTGTCCGCATACAGCTGCACAAGCTCAGGACCAATCAACTGACGCTTGCCCACCTCGCTCCAGCAAACTGGTGATCTGCATGGCCTACCGTACAAAGCTTCTTACAACGCCATCTTGATGCTCGAGTGATAACTATTGTTGTAGGCGAACTCAATCAGCGACAAATGTTCCTCCCAACTCCCTTGAAAGTCTAAGGCACATGCTCTGAGCATATCTTCCAGCGTCTGGATAGTCCTCTCTGTCTGACCATCTGACTGAGGATGAAATGCCGTGCTATAGTTAAGCACAGTGCCAAAGGCCTCCTGCAGAGTTCTCCAGAACCTTGAGGTGAACCTCATGTCTCTGTCCAACACGATGAACACCGAAACACCATGCAGCCTCACCACCTCAGAGACGTACAACTCCGCCAAGCGGTGCATTGGAAGCTTCACCTAAATGGCCAGGAAGTTAGCAGACATGGTTAGCCGATCCACGATCACCTATATAGTGTCGTTCTTCCTCTGAGTCCATGGCAAACCAGTCACGAAGTCCATCGAGATGTGCTCCCACTTCCACACAGGAATATCCAACGGCTGCAAGGTCCCTCCAGGTCTCTAGTGCTCCGCCTTAACCAACTGGCAGGTAGTACACCTCGCCACATGGTCAGCAACATCTCTCTTCATGCCAGGCCACCAAAAGTTCTACTTCAGGTCTCAGTACATCTTCGTACTACCAGGGTGTATGGTGTACCTAGACCGATGCGCTTCATCTGGCAACCTCTACCTGGCCTCCTCATGCTGGGGCACATACAGATGCATGTCATACCTCAGCTCTCTATATGGCCCAACAGAGAAATGAGGTTCTCCACTAGCCTCAAGCTTCTCAAACACAGCCTGAACAAACGGATCCAACAGCTGACAGGCAACGATAAACTCTAACAGCTTAGGGCGAACAGACAAGTTGGCCACCCAAGCACCAACAATTCCCCAAGCTTGCCGCTTCGGCCTGCAGCTCACTAGATCCTCCAACATGGTCCACTCCTTGACTATCAAGCTCACCATCATGTGCGTACGCCAACTCAGGGCATCGGTGACCACGTTGGCCTTGCCAGGATGGTAGGACAGGCAGAAATCATAGTCCATCAAATACTCCACCCAGCGGCGCTGCCTCAAGTTGAGGTCTCTCTGCGTAAAGATATACTTCAAGTTCTGATGATCCGTGAAGACCTCAAACCACTCCCCATAGAGATAGTGTCGCCAGAGCTTGAGAGCGAACACTACGGCAGCCATCTCCAAATCGTGGATCGGGTAGTTCTTCTCATGATCCTTCAGCTGGCGCGAAGCATATGCGATAACATTGCCATGCTGCATCAGAACACACCCTAACCCAACACCACTGGCATCACTATACACAGTGAAGCCACCACTTCCAAAAGTTAGAGTCAACACAGGGGTAGAAACTAGACGAGACTTCAGCTCTTGAAAACTCGCCTCACAATTCTGGTCCCAGTAAAAAGGAACACCCTTCCTGGTCAACTCTGTCAAAGGCACGGCTATGGAGGAGTAATCCTTGATAAACCTCCTATAATAGCCCGCCAAACCCAAGAAACTCTTGATCTCTGACACAGTCTTGGGTTGCTCCCAACTACTCACCGCCTCCACTTTGGCAAGATCCACATTGATGCATTCTCCAAAAATCAAATGGCCAAGGAACATGACTTCACGTAGCCAAAACTCATACTTGGAGAATTTGGCGTACAGCTGATGACGCCTCAAAGTATCCAAAACCATTGTCAAGTGCAAGGCGTGAGTCTCAACATCAGGAGAATAGACCAGCACATCATCAACAAAAACCACAATGAATTGGTCTAGAAAAATGCTGAAAATCCTATTCATCAAGTCCATGAACGCAGCTGGTACATTAGTCAAGCCGAAAGGCATAACTGTGAACTTGTAATGCCCGTACCGCATTCGGAAAGCAGTCTTCTGAATATCTAGGTCTTGGATCCTCAACTGGTGATACCTTAACCTCAGATCAATCTTCGAGAACACCGAAGCAGACTGCAACTGGTCAAACAGGTCATCAATGCGGGGTAGGGGATACTTGTTCTTCACCGTGATCTAGTTCAGCATCCGATAATCTATACACAGTCGGAGCGAACCATCCTTCTTACGAAAGAACAAGACAGGCTACCCACGGAGACACACTTGGCCTAATAAACACCTTGTCCAGCAACTCCAGCAACTGAGTCTTGAGCTCTCGCAATTCCACTGGTGCCATGCGATAAGGAGGCATCGACACAGCACTAGAACAAGGGATCAGATCGATCGAGAACTCTACTTCCCTGTGAGGTGGCATACCAGGCAAATTGTCAGGGAAAACATTGGGATATTCATACACCACAGAGATGTTGTGAACACCCAACTCAGGATAAGTGGAGGTAACTATACTAGCTAGATACCCCATGCAACCCCTGACCAAAGACTTATAAGCCTTCACAGTTGAAATGACAGGCTTAGGCTCACCCTGACACCCACCTTGCACAAAGAAAGACCCATCCTCAAGAGACCCGAAATAGACTCTCCTCCTAGCACAGTCGATCAAAGCGGACTAATGTGCCAACCAATCCATGTCGAGTATCACATCGTACTCCAGCATGTCCATCACGATCAGGCTGGCGTCAAACTCTCTACCATTCCGCGTCAAGTCGACAGACCGTAGATACCTCCATGCCAAATTGTGCTCCCCCAGCAGCGTCACCATGCTGAGATGAAAGGCCAATCGAGCTGGTCTCTCTCCCAACTCCGCTGCAAAAGACTCATAGATAAAGGAGAAAGAACTCCCTAAGTCAAACAACACTTTGGTCATCCGGCCAGCCACAATAGAAGATCCTGATGGCCAAACAAAACAACACCACACATCCATTCAATCAGGCAAATGTCCAGATTACAAGGAGATTACAATATATCTCAAAGGGTTACAGAACCAACTATTCATCCTTACCCTCAACAACATCTCCCGAAGACCCCACGCCTGGAGCTACGATGGTGAACACCCGTCCCCTAGTCTGCTGCTACGGTGCGCTTCCTGCTTTCTTAGGTAGTTCCGGACAAGATCTTTGAACTATCCCTCCTTCCAACAATTGTAGCACACCACAGAGGTTGAAGGCTATCGAGGATGAGGACAATATGCAGTGATGTGACCAACCTGACCACAGTTGAAGCACTGGTTCCCATCGGGAGCACTGGACCCTGTCTGACTGAGGCTAGCTCCGCTACCCCCAGCAAAACTCCGTCGGCCTGCAAAGGAAACACTGGACCTCGCCTTCTGCTTCTTCTCAGGGCTACCCAAATTACTAGCACTTGAAGGAACGGAGAAAGAGAACCGAAAGGTAAAGTAAGACTTACCCTTCCCTTTGGGATGACTCTCCAGAAACTTCTGATGCTCTGCCTCGAAGCGGTAAGCCATCTCAACCATGTCCTCCACAGTGTGGCTCCTACAGCCCATCACCTTCACCCGTAGCCCAAGGTTCAAGCTGTCTAGAAACCTCTGCACCCGCTCCTGCTCAGACTCATAGGCAGGAGCAAAGCGTTCCAGTTGGGCAAACTCAGTCTCAGTCTCGAGCACCGACATCGTGCCCTACTCCAGACTCCGGAAATCTCAGCGAAGCTGCTCCTTCACATGAGTGGGAAAATACTTGTCATAGAAGGCCGCCTTGAAATCCTTCCACTAGATGCTAATAGTGACTGAGTCTGAGAACTTCAGCCGCCTCACAGACTTCCACCACCTATCTGCCTCACTATCCAGCAGGTAGGTCGCCAACCACACCCAATGCTCCTTTGGGCACGCCATGCTCTCCAGCATCTTCACCACCTTCTCCAACCAGGCCTCGCTCTCCTCAACACTGACCTTGCCTATGAACGACGGCGGATGAAGCTTCGTGAACTAGTTCAGCCACGGGTCACCAGACGACCCATTGACACTACTCTTGCTGAACACATGAGAGATCCCGTGTGCCAAGCTCCTCAATTCCGCACAAACTGCCTTCCATCCACCTACTTCCTCTCAGGACTCAGTCTCCTCAATAGAGGCCTTGCCCTTACGACCACAAGGAGGCATCCTACTGGAGAAAGGCAAAGTATCTGCACCACAGACAAAGCAACAACTAGAAAATCATGGTGAAAATCAAGTGCAGACTCTACCATGCATGCAAACCTATGGAGTCTCTAGACCGGACACCCTATGTGCAGTGCAACCTAGTGAACCTAGAACTCTGATACCAAAAACTGTCACATCCCAAATTTTCCACAATAATTTAAACAAATCAAATTACGGGAAAATTAAAGCTAAACTGTAAATATCTAACTACCAGGAACCTGTGTGTGGCGCTAGGAGACTCCAATCTATATGCACTATGCTAAACCAATCGCATGTCTACACCTGCAAACCAAAACCACAAGGAAAACGAATGAGTGACCAAACTCATCTAGTACGCACCCCACGAAAACTGTAGAAAACAAAACTATAATCAATTTTCCTTTTTAAATTCATTTCGCAAACCATTTTTCTTCAAAACCTCATAAACCAGGCCCACACCGGCCAAAACCACAATCGGGGCTCTACTAGCCCAAAGCCACAAGCAAAAGCCCTTAATGGTCAAAACCACACACAGTGAGTCGAAAAGCCCGGTGCCAGGCAACCTAACTCTGGCCACAAGCAGTCCGCCGAAGAGCAACCAACGGTGTCTGCACTACCATGACGTGCCACCCTGTGCAAGAGCCGCGTCGTCCCGCGATCCTCCCACCTGGAGAACCCTCACAAAGCCAACGCCTCCCTAGGAAGGTTGTCTTGTCTCTCAGGACGTTACCAGCTATGGGGCACGTGTCCCACCCACACTAGCCACCATAGGGTATGCCTCCTCATGGCGTCCTCCACACATGGTGCTCAGGAGGGAGTGTCATACCTCCACACCCGACGACACTTGAGCCTCAGTGCTCACAGCGACAGCAGGAGTATCATACCTCCCTATCATGCCACAAGACACCTCAACCCACGGACCACAACCCTAGCCTCGAGACGACAGTAAAGGAGTCTCATACCTCCAGGACTCAACGCCCCTCAGCCTCAGGTATCACGGCCCCCGACCTCAACCAGGGAGTCGTGCCCGACCATTTGATAATGTCGTCACATTCCTTGGTCTCGATGACACGATCCCGCACTATCTCGGCCCGCACACAGAAAACTAGGAAAACATTTTCCAAAATAGGCCAACTATTTCCTTGAAATCCATTTTCCAAATTATTTCATATCTTTGAAAACTTATT
This sequence comes from Posidonia australis, assembly GCA_024699735.1. Classification (NCBI taxonomy): domain Eukaryota; kingdom Viridiplantae; phylum Streptophyta; class Magnoliopsida; order Alismatales; family Posidoniaceae; genus Posidonia; species Posidonia australis. Next base: position 56,383 of record JAMKQA010002625.1, read on the forward strand.
TCAAAACCTCAACAAAAAGGCACATCAGGTGTCCCAAGAGACCACCACTGATGGCCCACAGTCACCCCTCATTGGGACCAAAACATGGCAATCCAGAAATCCCTCGAAAAACACATTTTATAAACTCATTTGGGCCCAGAATCGGCATGCCGAAAGTAGGTTCGGTATGCCGAAAATTCCTGATTCGGTAGGCTTATCTGGATCGGTCGACCGAATCCGTTCAACAGTCAACACTCAGGCCAAATTCGATATACCAAAACTGGTTTAGACAACTGAAATCTCCTGATTTGGACGACCATCCAGAATCGAACAACCAAATCTCAACCAGAGGACCTAATCTGACAAAAAAATGGTATACCGAAGTGGTTCGGTATGCCGAATTCTACAAAAAACAGAAACGAGCCAAACCTTACCGTCTAAAATCGCTCAAACTGGGACCTCCGATCGGACACCCTAAACAAGCACCAAAAATCTTACATAAAACATTAGATGTAGACCCTTGAGTCTACTCCAAATTCCAACAAACAAAACTAAAATCCATTCACCATGCATCAAGATATAAAATCGGAAAGGCAGAAGGGTCAAAAGGACCCAAAACGCACCAACTGCCATAAATGCCAATAAATCCACCATAAATACACAATAAATTCTAGGAAAGTAAATTTACCTAGATTCCATGAAATCCTAGCATTTTCTACCAATTTCATGCTCTCTATTACATACGGTAAAGATGTGTACCTCAAAACGAGCTCCGGCGATCCTTGGCCGACTTCGGCGAACCCACAGCCATGGGAGCACTCCACAACCTTGGGGATGCTCCACACGCCACACGAACCACCACAGCCCTCCACTTCGATCCCTCAATCTCTTCCTCTCTCTTGACACAGGATGCAAGGGAAATAGAGGAGGTCGGGAGAAAGGGAAAAGGAGAAGGGGGTGGAGAAGGAGGAGTGGGGAGGAAGGGAAAGAAGGTGGGGAAGAGGAGAGACGCACCGCCGAGGAGGAGGGGAAAGGAAGAAGAAGGAAGGAGAAGACGACGATGAGCGGAGAGGAGTGCAGTGTGGCATATAAAGCCTATGCTCGCAGTAGATGGGAACGTGCTCACCTGTGCGTCTCAGCCACCGGCACACCGCACAAGCAACCAACCACCAACCACAACCAACGGCCCGTGAATGTGGGCCCTAAGCGGACCCCACACCTGGGCCCCACACGGACCCACACCCGGGCCCCACAAGCACAGTGCCACAAAGCACAGTACCAAACCACACACAGGGACACAAAATAGAAGCCGGCCTACGAGGCCCAAGCCCAAAGCATAAAACCACACAACGGGCCTCGGAACAGTAACACCCGTCTAGGAATAAAATTTATAAAATATAAATAATTACAAAATGAATTTTACGAGTGTTACAGCCCTGTGGCTAGATGATAATTGTAGTATGTGCTCGTGTCATACCATGGTGGTAGTGGGCTCAGTGTCAAACGAGTATCTAGGAGTCTCAGGAGAGACACAACCTTAGGGAAGATGACACTCAGAGGCTCGACTAGAGGAGTGTAGTCGCTCTCTATCAAACAAGATCATTTCTTCCTTGGCTACTGTCCTTGTCAAGCTAGTGCATCATGAAATGCTGGCTAGACAAAGGAGAGCACCTACGAAGTAGGCTGAATGCTAGGTGCAAAGATAGGGAGCTTGACCATTTTGGCATCAACTTGATCCTAAACGACATTCTATAAGGTGAAGCATTTGTCCATGGAATGCCCTGTGTTTTGATGGAACTTGCAGAACAGGTTCGACTTAAACCACCTTGGAATGGGCTCTAGTCGAGGTCGAGTCTCAAGAAGAATCAACAAATGAGCAACATTGCGGAAGAAAGAGTTGAGCGACTCACCCAAAGGAGTGAAGCCGGAAGGCTGGCATTGGGCACACTTCTTCTCCTGTTACAGCTTCGGAGGAGTTGGAAGCATAAGGGGTGTAAACAGATCAGGGGGAATGATTGGGGCAGGTAACGAAGGTGCAAATGGTAGGGTGGCAAGAGTCGATAGTTGACTCTACATGTCTTGAGCTAGGGCCTACACCTCTTGAGAAAGCTAGGAGAAGGACTCAACCTGCTAGGATAAGGTGGCTAGAGCAGTGGATCTAGCAAACACAGAGAAGTTGGTTGAAGGCACAACTGGGTCAGGTGCGACAACTGAAGGAGGCATGATTGTAGAGATTGTCGAATGAGGGAATGCATCATGAGGACTCGACAATAGATACACAGGCAAAGCAAAAGGAGGGCCATAAAAGGGCACTATTGATAAAGGACGCACAAATGACCCAAATAGGTAAGGTAGTGTCCTGACATAAGACACTACGGACGATCCATGAAACTAGGGAGCAGGCAAGCTAGGCAAAGAGGCCATAGATGTGGGTTCCAAAGAGGAGCTTGGAGGACAAGGTTGCTAGATGATAGGCAAGAGAGACACCTAATAGCTCAATCCATCAGTGCCAAAGGAAACTACTAACCCTATGCCTCGGCATGAGGTACCATGGGTGGAGAGGATACAAAGGCAACAGCACTATGGAGCGATCTGAGCAAAGGCACTTGGATGCAAGGACGAATGTCAAGCAAAAGAAAGGGGCAAGTCTGATCGATCATCCTGGAATCCGTAGAAGCAAAAGGGTCAAATGATGGATCCTTCATGGTAGTGGAGAAAATCTAGGCCGACAAATAGGAAATCGAACAGTTAAAAACTAAATGCAAGGATGAAAGGTGAATACAACCCGAGGATGCACTATCAGACGCGATTCAAGACCTATGTTGACAAATAAAAGTAGTTAGAAGGTTGCATGGAAGCTAAGTTGTGGCATGAATAGCACACATGCAGATGAATACTCTAGTATGCGCTTTCTCACTACGCATGCCTCGAGTAGGCCGTCCACTCAAGACTTACTCAAGGGTAATGGGTTTTTGATTCAATGTAGAAAGCAGGTCCCTACTCTAAATCCTAGCTAAAGCTCAAGTAGTGAATGAGTGGTGTATTGGTGGCCTTGACCCCTGCCAAAGTAGTGGGTTGTACCCTCTACTAATACTAACACAACCCAGGAGAAGGGGGACATGCTAGCTACTCACCTTACACCAAAGCCATGGGATGGGAAGATTGGGATTATCCTTCTCAAACTATAGGTGGACTCAAAAGAAGAGATGATGCTTGCCTTATTTGAACATTCATGTGGATATGCTTGGCGTTTTTACTTACATTTTTAATTTAGCTGGATGGGGAAAAGTGTGATTTCGGCTCTAGTTTAGCTTATGTTCCTTTCTTTTACTAGATGAAGTTTAGATTAAGCCAATAGGTGGAGGTAAATACATCTCTATTGTCCCTAAGATGGTAGAGACGAGAAAGGGAAAGAAACATTCAATCATGACAAGCAAACATCAATCATCAAGAAAAAGGGATGTACATGGTATGTGCTAGTGTCGTGCTATCATGAAGGTGGAAGAAAGAAAACATCCAACATGTCAAAAGGCATGTAGTAGGTATGTGCGAGTGTGGTGACATAGGAACTGTATACAGAAAGACATCCACCTAGTTAAAGGCATGCATTAAGCAAAAATAAGGCATAAGTAACACTTAAAAAGGACAAGTAAGGCAAGTAAGCAAGCGGGTGAAAAAGCCAAAGTGACAGGAAAACCAAAATGAAAGCTAGAGTATGGTACACCCAGTGGAGTCGTTAGTTCTTGTGACTATACCGGCGACTACTCATGTAAGGCGCCAAAGGCCAAGCACATGAACCGATGAAGTCATGGTGAAAACCAAAGCAAAAAATAAATGACAAGGATAAGAAAACAAAGGATTCGTCACCTAGTCTATTTGAAATCGAAAGACGAGGAAAACTAAATGCAAGAAAATGTGATAAAAATGTTGCAAATGCAAATGCAAATGATCTGTGCTAAATGGATGTGACACATAGGTCATTGCGTGCTAAAGAAAGGATAATGACCCTTGTTACGTATGGGGAAGGTATTAGACACCCCATACACCCGACGAGTCGGTCTTTCTTGGTTTACTCACTCACGTGTGTGGCTAATGCAAATGCATACTAGTCCCTTACGTTATGCATAGATTGGATGCTTGATGCTATGCCAATGTGAATGAAACATGCATGACGGAAAACAATGCAACCTAATGCTCAGCCACGCTAGATGTGTCTAGGACTAGGGAGCTTATGCATAGGAATTGCATCGATACAACCTGCTCAGAAAGTACATACGATCATCGCGCTTGATTTTCAAAACTCCATATGGTAAGCATCATTGCTCTAATGGATGCAAATCAAAAGTCAATACGTGTGTATGCGATGCTAAATGACATGCGAAAGTATAAGTAATATGTGCAAGAAAATAAACCTAGAGCATAAGAGCTAAAACCAACTGAGAAAGCCATGCTATACAAGACTCAACCTCGCTGCATGTGCTTTGGACTAGGGCATGGTGCGTTAGAAAGGTGCACTAACTAGTTGCACTAGAACTGCCACAGGGTCAATTGGCTGGATTTTGGGACCGTTTCTTGAGTGTTTGACCATCGTATGGGCTTTGGGCTTGTGGTTGAGTGATTGGTTTAAGTTGTTGGCTATTTTGGAATTCTAGGTAGGTTTTGGTATTGGGTAACTTCTCGTTACACCTGGAGCATGCTCTTCTGGAGAAGTCTTTCGACAAGTGGCCTCACAATTGAGGTGTCTACACCTATATCTTCCTATTGAGAATGAACAATGTTACTAGCTCACTGGACATATTAATCAGAATTTGATGTTCTTTTGTTTCTTGTCTTTAGTCAAGGATTTTATGTGTAAGTCAGCTAAGATTTAATCCTAAAAAGGCATGACCTGGACCCTTAGTTGTCTTGTTTCATTTTTCTCTAAGCAAAGAAACAGTTAATAGCTACAAACACATGGAGATGATAACATAGATGCTTTTACACATTTATACAGAGCAGCTTATAAATGTCATTTGATATCAGAATGTGTACAACCTTATTTTCTTGTCTTAAGATTGTCTTCTTCTTACTTACAGATTCCCTCGAATAGACTATACAAACCATGTTATTGCTAATATAAACCTTACTAGAATATAGGTACATGTGATATTGTAATGATGAGCTTTCTATGCACCCATAGAATGTAGAATATTAAGATAAAACTCTCATGGTTAATTGTTGGCTATGTGTAACTATAGTGTTTTAATCTTGCATGATCTAAGGGAATTTTTTAGAAAAATGAACGAAGTACATGCCAGACAAATAGTAGTAGCTACTAATTAGATGATGAATGACAGACATTGTTTTATTACTTATTTGTATTGCCTTTTTTATCAATTTATGATATTTGCTTTATTACCTTGTGGACCATGTTTTATTCCTTTATTATTCCTTTTAGAATCTTGTAAACCATAGAAGAATACAGAGAAACCAACTCAATCGCAAAAGAAAGGCAAGACTAAAGAAAAAACAATCAAAGACTTTGATGAGATTAAAGTGATGGTAAAATGGGATGACAAGAAGTATTTTATAAACATTTGCCTAAAGGAGGCAAAAGCTATAAATAAGAAAAGTGCAATTCTTGGCTCAGATGAATACAACAATCTCATTAGGAAATTTGAGGAAAGAATGGCCTACCAATACACTTGATCCCAATTTAAAAATTATTAGGACAATGTAAGAAAAGAACAACATTATTGGACTGCTTCTGCTTTGAAAGGTGAAACAAGAAAAGGATTTGATGGAGAGACTCCATAACAAGATGATGAATGGTGGACACTTTTTGCCAAGGTACAAGTACTTACTATTTGTGAAAATATTGTTAGAAATAATTCAAAGTTATGATTTTCATGAGAACCTTATTGTAGATAAATATAAAACTTACATCTATCATTGAGTAATTCAGAGTTTTTTATCATGTTTAATGTGTGAGTGTTTTTTTTGATGAGTGTCTATATTAGGGATTTCTTTTCTATTCAAATGGCATATTTTTCTAGCACTTTGCACAAGTAATAAGCAAGTATGTAAAAATTTTGAATTGCACTTTGGTAGAAGAACAAACAGTGTTTTTATTCTTGCACTTTTCTTATTCTTTCGTTGCACTTTGTAAAAATTTGTAATGTTGATATCTTGTCCTTTGAGCAAAGATATTCTGGAGCATGAAAAATTCAAGGATGGTCGTATATTGTAGCACGCAAATGAAATTGATCTCTTGTTTAAAGGATGTGCAACTACAGGAGAGTATGTCGTGGTTTCCAAGTGTAACAAACACAACCACTACATTTAAGAACAACAATGCTACAAGTACTACAAAACATCATATTGGTCCTCATGAGGAAGAGGTTGGTGTAGAATCCGTGACACCTAAGAATAACAAGTGACAATCAAAGTCTCAAGAATCAATCTCAAAGTGAAGCAAGGTTGATGTAGGTGGACGCTTGAACTTGGAAATCCAAGAGGTGGTTACAGTGTTGAAGGAGAAGATAGAATTGTCAAAAGAAATGGCTCAGATTACCAAAGCTAAAGAAGAAGTTGCAAGAGTAAAGGAAGAGGTTGCTAAAGCAAAAGAAGAGAGATTTTTGATTGAAACTTGCATTAATATTTTTCAATGAAACAAGAGTTGACAAAAATAGTGTTAAGTACAGGACAACATTGGAACTTATGACAAAGTCTGTAAAACGATAATTATTTGTGCTTTTGGAAAGTACAAAGGAAAGAACTTGTTGGGTGCTTTGGGTTGTCAAAAAACTTATGAAGTAGCATGTGTGATTTGCTTTAATAATTGAAACCTATATGTGTGACTTATTTGGTTGAACTTATTTGGAATCTATATGTGTGACTTATTTGGTTGAACTTATTTGAATTCTATGTTTGTATGACTTATGTGGTTGAATTTTGTAACGCCCCACAGTTACAGAGCACCATAGCAAAGTAAATCTAAGTCTAAGTCGGCTAAATTAGCAAGAGCAGTATTTAAAATAAATTTAATACTAACTACTACCCAGACCTGTGTGCGGCTAGCGGCTCCCAAAACTCGAGCACCAGGAACTAACTGCACTCCAATACAGCACCTGAGAAAAATCAACCAATGAAACGTATGAGTGACATCTAAGTCACCCAATACGCGCTCCAAAAAAAACAAAAGTATAAAAATGACTAAGACTTCAATTCTTTGTTTCCAATTTAAACTCTATTATCTTTTCTGAAAATTTTTCTATAAAACTCAAATCTAGGTCATAATCAAATTCTAGCTAAATTCTAAGAAAGCTTCTTTCAGAGAAATCTCAGAAATCATGCATTTTCAAAACTTACTTTCTTTTCTAAAAACTATGCTCTATTCTACATATCTCTAGAAAACTATTTTGAGACCAAGTTTTAGCCTAAATCTCCAATCTTAAATCTTGCAAAAACACAAAACCTGGCTGGAACTAGTCCTAAAACATTATTCTTATCTTAGCTAGAATTTGGCTAAAACTCAAAAACCAAAACCAAGCTCAATTCTAGCCTTAAATCAAACCTAAATCTAAAATCTGCAAATCTCTTTTCTAGTGCTACCTTGACCAGGGGTGATTTGGCCACTATGGGGGAAGAAGGCACCAACTTCAATCCCATACACTGCCCCGGTGACCGTCCCCGTGTAGGGCATATCACCGTCCCAACCAATGGGCCTCACTATTTCTTTTCTTTTTTCTATTCTCATTGCACAGGGATAAGTCTACTCATGACATCCCTCTAATCTGTCATGGTGTTGCAGCGATCGGTGACTTTGCCTGACCCATCATGAGCTCTCGAGTTATCTTACCTAACCTACCAACACCACCTACCTAACTGAGTACATGACCTAGCTAGCACTAACTCTTTTGGCTCCCAGTCTCTTTCACCCATAACCAACTCAAAACTCTGAAATCATCTTTTCTAAAACATGCTTTTGGTCAGAAATTCTTTTCTTAGAAAACATGCATCTTTTCTAAAATTCTTTTCTGAAGTCTCTTCCCAAAACTCTTTCTGAAATCACTTTTCTTATCATAGAGATTGCTTTTATAAAAAATCAATAATCTCTTCTAAAAAGAATTCTGATTAAATCTCTTTTAAAGCGGAATCATTCTTTTTAAACCTTTGCATTTCTTTCTAAAACATCTGTTATTTTAGAATAATTACTCAGGGATTAAAACCATATTTTCTACTAATTAAAATCTTCATTATGTGTTTTATCCTTTCTGGAAAATGTGCCTGTGAGACTCGCGCATCCCGTCCATGCATCTGGTCCACGCATTCGACATGCTGTCCCCACACTTACAATAAACCTAGATCAGGTCATCAGAAAAATTGCCACAATTGGGAGCTCCAAGCAGACCCATCTCCTAGCACTACAAAAATACATATAAATTCTCATCTTGAAGTATTTTGAGTCTACTACATTTTGGGACATGTTTCATCTTAATCTAATATGTGGTTCTCAAGATATTAAATCGGGAAGTCTAAAACCTCACTGAAAATTACTATAGCTTCTTATACAAAAAACTACAAGAAAATTGTTCAAAATTCCCAATAATCCACTAGATCATACCAATCCTAGATTACATGCCAATCTACTCATTTCGATGCTTTTTAACTAACATGCCACATTAATTTGTACATCAAATTATTAAGAGTTCGAGAGGAGAGGAAATGGGTTGCGTACTCTATGATGGGTTCCGGCGACCTCCCCTTTCTTCAGTGAGTCCTCTGCCTCTATTGGCGTGCTCTGGTGGTCACAGCCTTCGGTAGAACTCCTCCTCCTCTGACGGCACCCTTCTCACTCTCTCCCTCTCTCTCTCTCTCTCTCTCTCTCTCTCTCTCTCTCTCTCTCCCTATATGCTAGCCTGCTCTCCTCCTTTTTTATTCTCGTCGGCTCGTTATCATTTTCAGCCGCTGGTAGGGCATGGTGAGATTCGACTGGCGCCGATCATAGGGCATGGGAGGAAGCGATGCTGGCAGGATACAGGGCACAGTGTTGGGCGGCGGTTGACTATGTACTCATTGTGCAAGTATACGTGTATGTATATAGTATGGAATACCAACATACGTAGCTATACAAAGCCCACGGATAAATACCAAGGGAAGTGACCACAATCATGCATTGAAACCCATATTCCATTAATCACTTTTAATTCAAATGCATGGGTACAAACTTACATTATTTTGAAATTTTCGTGGGAGACCCGCACATGCAAATGTGCGTCTCCACCACGCGCCCCACATGCGGTCCTCCTATTCTAGGCCTAGATATTACATCCTACCCCTTTAAAAGAATTTCGTCCATGAAATTCTCATCTAATCAAATTGTAACACCCGTAAAATTCATTTTTTGTAATTATTTACATTTTATGAATTTTATTTTTGAACGGGTGTTACTGTTTCGAGGCCCGTTGTGTGGTTTTGTGCTTGGGCCTCGTGGGCCGGCTTCTATTTGCGTGTCCCTATGCGTGGTTTGGCACTGTGCAATGTGGCACTATGCATGTGGGGCCCGGGTGTGGGTCCATGAGGGGCCCAGGTGTGGGGCCCGCATTTATGGGCTGTTGGTTGTGGCTAGTGGTTGGGCGAAGTGGTAGGTTGCCCGTGCGGTGTGCCGGTGGTTGAGACGAACAGGTGGACACGTTTTCAGCTACTACGGGCGCAAGCTTTATAAGCCGCACCGCACTCCCCCTCGCCACTCATCGCCGTCTCCTCCTTCCTTCTTCTTCCTTTCCCCTCCTCCTCGGCGGTGCGTTCCTTCTCCTCCTCCACCTTCTTTCTCTTCCTCCCTACTCCTCCTCCTTCCCCTTCCTTCTCCTTCCCCTTCCTCCTTTCCACTCGTCTCCCATACCTCTTCGGTTTTCCCCCTACATCGCTTGCACGCCGAGAGAGAGAGGAAGAGGTTGAGGGAGCGAAGCGAAGGGTTGTGGTTGCTCGTGGTGGTGTGCGGAGCTCACGTGGTGTGCCCTATGGCCGTGGTTGCGCCAAAGTTCACCAGAGGCATTTTCAGGTACGCATCTCCACTTCAAGTAATAGAGAGCATGAAATTGGTAGAAAATGCTAGGATTGCATGAAATCTAGGTAAATTTCCTTTCCTAGAATTTATTGTGATTTATTGTGGATTTATGGAGCATTTATGGGCATTTATGCCGAGGGTTGCGTTTTGGGTCGTTTTGACCCTTCTTTCTTTGTGATTTTGTATCTTGATGCATGGTGAATGCATTTTAGTTTTGTTTGTTGGGTTTTGGAGTAGACTCAAGGGTCTACACCATATGTTTTATGCAAGATTTTTGGTGTTTGTTTAGGGGGTCTGATCGGAGGTCCCAGTTGGGACGATTAGGATGGTAGGGTTTTGGGTTGTTTTCTGGGATCGCAAAATTCAACATACTGAATTGAAAACAGCATACCGAATCAATGGATTTCGGTATACCGATTTCATCCGGTATACTGTTTTTCTATCAGTTAGGTCCTTTGGTCGAGTTTCGGTTATCCGTTTTTGGACGGTATACCGAATTTGGCTTGAATGTTGACCGTTGACCCCAGTTCGGTCGACCGATTCAAATCAGTCCACCGAATCAGCAGATTTTGGCATACCAAATCTGACTTTCAGCATACCGATTTCTGGGCCCAAACAGGTTTATAAAATTTGCTTTCAATGGCTTTCTGGATTACCGTATTTTGTCCCTATGAGAGGGGATTGTGAGCCATCAATGGTGGTCTTTTGGGACACCTGATGCACCATTTCGCCAAGGCTTTAAAAGACTTTTCAAAGGATATGAAAAGGGTTTGGAAAATGGATTTCAAGGAATAGTTGGCCTGTTTTGGAAAGTGTTTTCCTGATTTTCTGTGTGCGGGCCGAGACAGTGTGGGACCGTGTCGTCGAGACCAGGGAATGTGACGACATTCTCGGGTGGTCGGGCACGACTCCCTGGTTGAGGTTAGGGGCCGAGATACTTGAGGCTGAGGGGCTTCGGGTCCTGGAGGTATGAGACGCCTTGACTGTCGTCTCGAGGCTAAGGTTGTGGTCAGTGGGTTGAGGTGCCTTATGGCATGACGGGGAGGTATGATACTCTTGCTGTCACTGTAAGCACTAAGGCTCGGGTGTTGTCGGGTGTGGAGGTTTGATACTCCCTCCTAAGCACCGTATATGGAGGACGCTGTGAGGAGGCGTACCCTATGGTGGCTAGTGCGGGTGGGACACGTGCCCCGTAGCTAGTAGCGTCCTGAGAGACAGGACAACCTTCCCAGGGAGGGGTTAGCTTCTGTAGGTTCTCCAGGTGGGAGAATCGCGGGATGGTTGTTGGCTCCTGCACGCTGTGGCACACCGTGGCAGTGCAGAACGCTGGGGTCGCTCCTTAATGGACTACGTGTGGCCAGAGTTGGGTTGCCTGGTGCCGGGCTTCCCGAGTCATTGTTGTGTGGTTTTGGCCATTGAGGGCCTTTTCTTGTGGCTTTGGGCTAGTAGAGCCCTGGTTTGTGGTTTTGGCCGGTGTGGGCCTGATTTATGAGGTTTTGAGGAAATGGTTTGCAAAAGGAATTTAAAAGGAAAATGATTATAGTTTTGTTTTCTACGGTTTTCATGGGATGCGTACTAGGTGACTTTGGTCACTCATGCATTTTCCTTGTGATTTTGGTTTGCAGGTGCAGACATGCGATTGGTTTAGCGTAGTGCATATAGTCTGGAGTCTGCTAGCCACATACACAGGTTCCTAGTAGTTTGATATTTACTGTTTAGCTTTAATTTTCCCGTAATTTAATGTGTTTAAGTTATTGTGGAAAATTTGGGGCGTGACACAAATAGATGGGGGTATCGTGCCCAGATGTCTCACTCATGCTCCCAAGTTGCTTCCTCTGCTCCATGGTATCGCCACTGAACCAACACCATAGGAATAGTCTTGTTTTTGAGGAATTGCTCTTTTCTGTCCAATATCTGTATGGCATCCTTTGCCACTGGCAAGTCATGCTGAAGCTCTTCTGACTATATTGGAAAAACCTGGGACACATTTGCCAAACACTTCCTCAACATCAACACGTAGAAGACACTGTGCACACTAGCTAGCTCTAGAGGTAGGTCCAACTTATATGCCATCTCACCAACTCTTTTGATGATCTGATAAGGCCCAATGTAGCGATGGCTTAGTTTACCTCTTTTACCAAACCTCGCCACACCCTTGGTTGATGACACCTTAAGGAAGATGAAATCTCCCACCTCAAACTCTAAGGGCCTACACCTTCGATCAACATAACTCTTCTGCCTACTCTGTGCAGCATGCAATCTCCTTCTGATCAAATCTACTTTATACTCATACTACTGCACTATCTTTGGTCCCACAAGTTGTCGCTCGCCTACCTCACTCCAACAGGTGAGTGTCCTACATGGCCTACCATACAGTGCCTCATATGGCGCCATCCCGATACTGGCATGATAGCTATTATTGTAGGCGAACTCTAACATTGGCAGATGATCTTCCCAGTTGCCTCCAAAATCTAGGACACAAGCACAACATATCTTCTAGGGCCTGGATTGTCCTTTCGGTTTGACCATCTATTTGGGGATGGAAGGCGGTGCTGAAGTTAAGTACTGTCTTGAATGCCTCTTGCAGAGCTCCCAAAAATCTAGATGTGAATCTAGTGTCTCTGTCAAACATAATCGATACTGGGACCCCATGAAGGCCGACTATCTCTGACACATACAGTTCTGCTAGCTACGGCAAGGGAAGACTGATCCTCATAGGCAAAAAGTGCACTGACTTGGTGAGCCAGTTGACGATTACCCAAACTGAATCATTCTTTCTTTTAGTTTTGGGTAATCCTGTGACAAAATCCATCGACACGTGCTCCCACTTCCAGATTGGAATATCCAGGGGCTGCAGAGTTCCTCTAGGCTTCTGATGCTCTATCTTAACCATTTGACAAGTTGCACACTTTGCCACAAATTTTGCGATTTCTCTCTTCATCCTAGACCACCAAAATTTTCTCTTTAAGTCTTTATACATCTTGGTGCTTCCTGGGTGGACTGTGTACCTAGACTATTGAGCCTCGTCTAGCAAACTCTTCCTTATCTCCTCAACCTAAGGCACGTACAGTCGGAGATCGTACCTCATCCTATCGTCCACGCCAACTGAGAAATGAGGCACTGTTCCCGCCTCTAGCTTCTGCCAGGTGTCCCTAACGAAGGGGTCTAATTGCTGGGCAGTGATGATGGCTTCTACCATCTTTGGATGAACAAACAGATTCGCCAATAGAGTCCTCACTATTTCCTGAGACCATCACCGTGGTTTGCACTCGACCAGCTCTTACATCAGGTGCCACTCCTTGATCATCAAACTGGCCATGACAGGGATGCGCCTGCTTAGTGCATTTGTGACTACGTTCACTTTACCCGGGTGGTACGACAGGTTAAAAACATAGTCCTTCATGTACTCCACCCAACTTCTCTGTCTCAAGTTTAAATCCTTCTACGAGAAAATGTACTTCAGGCTCTTGTGGTCAGTGAAGACTTTAAATTGTTCGTCGTACAAATAATGTCTCTAGATCTTCAAGGCGAACACCACTACTGCCAGGGTGAGGTAGTTCTTTTTAAGATCATTTAATTGTCGAGAGACATAAGCTACTACCTTCCCGTGCTACATCAAAACGCACCCCAACCCGATCCCACAGGTGTCATTGTACACCATGAAACTTCCACTTCCTGATAGTAAAGTCAACACAAGGGCCGTGACCAAATGATTCTTTAACTCAATAAAATTCTCCTCGCACTACCGCTTCCATACGAATGGGACCTCCTTTTTGGTCAGTTGCTCAATGGTGCTACAATCTTCACGAAGTCTTGGATAAATCTCCAGTAATAGCCTGCTAGACCGAGAAAACTTCTAACCTCTATTACTGTCTTTGGTCTAGTCCAACTGCTCACAGCTTCCACTTTTGTTAGGTCCACCTTGATGCCTTCTTCTGAGATAATATGCCCAAGAAAAGCCACCTCCTCTAGCTAAAACTCACACTTGGAGAATTTGGCGTATAACTGGTGCTACCTCAAATTCTCCAGTACTATTCTCAAGTACATCTAGTGGGTCTCTATATTTGGAGAATAAACCAATACATCGTCTACGAAAACTATGACGAACTGGTCCAAGTAGTGTCTGAACACCCTATTCATCACGTCCATGAATGCTACTGGTGGCTTTGTCAATCGAAATGGCATAACTAGAAACTCATAGTGGCCATACCAAGTCCTGAAGGCAGTCTTGTGCACATCGGTCTCTTGGATCCTTAGCTGATGGTATCCAGATCTTAGATCAATCTTGGAGAAATCCAATGCTCCTTGCAGCTTATCAAATAAATCGTCGATCCTAAGTAGCAGGTACTTATTCTTGATTGTAATCTGGTTTAGCATTCGATAGTCGATGCACAACTGGAGTGACTCGTCCTTCTTCTTGATGAATAATACTGGTGCTCTCTAGGTGACACATTGGGATGGATGAATCCTCCATCTATCAGCTATTGCAACTGGCTACAGAGTTCCCTCAGCTCGGTGGGTGTCATTCTGTATGGGGCCTTTGAAATCAGACCTGACCTTAGCATCAAATCTATCACAAACTCCACTTCTCTGTGTGGTGGCATCTTTGGTAATTCCTCTGGAAATACATCCGGGTACTCTCGCACCACTGGAATGTCTTGAACCCCATACACTGGTGAGGTAGATACCATCACTTAGGCCAGGTATCCCACACATTCCTTAGTTAGATGGTGGTAGGCTGTAATAGCTAAGATTAACTTCTTAGGTTCTCCTAGCCTCACCCCTTGTATCATACACCACCCTTGGCCTAGACATTCTGCTAACACTCTCTTCTTGGCACAATCTATCATGGCTAAATGTTGTGCTAACTAATCTATCCCCAGAATGACATCGTACTCTTGCATATCCATCAGAATAAAGCTAGCCTGAAAATCCTTATCTCTTAGCTAGATATTGACTGATCTTAGATATTTCCATGCTAAACTATGTTCTCCCAATGGAGTCACCACATCTAGTTGGAAAGCTAGCTTAGCTAGTCTGTCTCCAATCTTAGCCGCAAATGACTCATAAATAAAAGAAAAGGAGCTTCCTAAGTCGAACAGGACTCGGGTCATACGATCAGCCACAACAAAAGATCCTAATTTACACATGCACAACATAACCATAATTATTATATATAAAAGTGCCAAGTACATGAGAAGTCATACACATATTCATACTAATAACAAACTCTACTGCTCTTTACCTTCTACCACATCTCTTGAGGAACCAGCATCTAGAGCAGTGATGGAGAAGACTCACCCCTTGGTCAGCTGACGGGGCACCTCTGCAGTAGTCTTCTGAGGCTCGAGATAGTTCTTCTGGAAGTGTCCTCTCTTTCCACAGTTGTAGCAAACCACGTCGCTAATCTCCCATTGGCAATACGTGCACTGCACCACAAGGTGTCCCATTCTTTTGCAAACGTGGCAGGGTCTTGCACCACTAATGGAACTAGTTTGACTAGATCCAGCACTACTTCTCTTGACAACACTGCGCCCTTCTCCATTATTAGAGCACTCCTTTCTCTTCATCCCTGAGCTCCCTGTACTCCCAGAACTAGGTGTGCCTGAAGCGGATGGTCGTTGAGAGAATCTCTTCCCATTATCCTTGGGGTACTCCGCTTGGAACAACCGACACTCATCTTCATAACGAGCTACTAACTCTATTGCGTCAGTTAGTGTTTGGCACCAGAATCTAAGAACCCTCGACTTAAGTGTTGGGTGAAGTCCTTCCACGAATCTCTTTGCTCACTGCTTTTCTATGATTATAGCCTGAGAAAACTATTCTAGATGGTGGAACTTGGCTTCATATTCTGCCACCATCATATTTCCCTGCTTCAAATTCTAGAAGTCTCTGTCAAACTTGTCTCGCTCATGCTTGGGGAAGAATCTCTCATAAAATACCTCTCAGAATTCTTCCCAGGTAATTATCAATAATTTCTAGTTGGGGAACTTAGTGCGGTGGGTAGCCCTCCACCATTGGTCGGCTTCACCTTTAAGCTGGAATGTGTCTAGCTAAACCCATTTCTCTGCTGGCCATTCTATGCCCTCAAGGATTTTGTCCTTCTCTAAGAGCCAGGTTTCACAGTCTTCTAGTTTCCCATGGCCGTCTAGGGTAGGCGTGCTTAGCCGACAAAACTGCGTGATCCATGGATCACCCTTGGCCTCGTCTCTGTGGCCACCTCCGAGGGTCTGAACTAGTCCTCGCATCATTTTGCCAAGCTCCTACCTTATATCCCTCCAAGTGCCTCCCTCCTGCTCTACGTCGGACCCCGATGTAGACGACCTACCTCTCCCATGGCCTAGTCCTCTCGGTGCCATGACTATGATCACAAACAAACACATACAAACTCAGGTGCAATCCATCTCCTCATGCAACCTCCGAGAGCCGTTAATTCGGACACCACTAAGCCGGTGCACTTAGTGCAACCTAGGCTTTGATACTACTTCTATAATGCCCCGTAGTCACAGGGCGCCACAACAAAGTAAATCTAAGTCTGAGTCGGCTAAATTAGCAAGAACAGTATTCAAAATAAATTTAATACTAACTACTATCCAAACCTGTGTACGGCTGGCGGCTCCCAAAACTTGAGCACTGGGAACTGACTGCACTCCAACATAGCACCTGAGAAAAATCAACCAATGAAACGCATGAGTGACATCTAAGTCACCCCATACGCGCCCTAAAGAAAACAAAAGCAAAAAAATGACTAAGACTCCAATTCTTTGTTTCCAATTTAAACTCTATTATCTTTTCTGAAAACATTTCTATAAAACGCAAATTCAGGTCATAATCAAATTCTAGATAAATTTTAAGAAAGCTTCTTTTAGAGAAATCTCGGAAATCATTCATTTTCAAAACTTTCTTTTCTGAAAACTATGCTCTATTCTACATATCTCTGGAAAACTATTTTGAGACCAGGTTCTAGCCTAAATCTCCAATCTTAAATCTTGCAAAAACACAGAACCTGGCTAGAACTAGTCCGAAAACATTATTCCTATCTTGGTCAGAATTTGGCTAAAACTCAGAAACCAAAACCAAGCTCAATTCTAGCCTTAAACCAAACCTGAATCTGAAATCTGTAAATCTCTTTTCTGGTGCTATCATGATCAGGGGTGATCTGGCCACAATCGGGGAAGAAGGCACCAACCTCGATCCCCTACACTGCCCCAATGAACGTCCCCATGTAGGGCATATCACCATCCTAGCCAAGGAGCCTCACTATTTCTTTTCTCTTTTCTATTCTCATTGCATGGGGATACGTCTACTCACGACGTCCCTCTAATCTGTCACGGTGTTGTAGCCATCGGTGACTTTGCCTGGCCTATCACGAGCTCTCGAATTATCTTACCTAGCATACCTAACACCACCTGCCTAACTAAGTACATGACCTAGCTAGCACTAGCTTTTTTGGCTCCCTATCTCTTTCACCCATAACCAACTCAAAACTCTGAAATCTTCTTTTCTAAAACATACTTCTGGTCAGAAATTTTTTTTATAGAAAACATGCATCTTTTCTGAAATTCTTTTCTAAAGTCTCTTTCTAAAACTCTTTCTGAAATCACTTTTCTTATCATAGGGAATGCTTTTATAAAAAATCAAGAATCTCTTCTAAAAATAATTCCGATGAAATCTCTTTTAAAGAGGAATCATTCTTTTTAAACCTTTGCATTTCTTTCTAAAACATCTGTTATTTTAGAATAATTACTCAGGGATTAAAACCATATTTTCTACTAATTAAAATCTTCATTATGTGTTTTATCCTTTTTGGAAAATGTGCCTGTGAGACCCGCACATCCTGTCCATGCATCTGGTCTACACATTTGGCACGTGGTCCCCGCACTTACAATAAACCTAGATCAAGTTGGAAAAATTGCCCCACTTGGGAGCTCTGAGCAGACCCATCTCGTGGCACTACAAAAAATACATATAAATACTCATTTTGAAGTATTTTGAGTCTACTACATTTTGGGACAAGTTTCATCTTAATCTAATATGTGGTTCTCAAGATATTAAATCGGGAAGTCTAGAACCTCACTATAAATTACTATAGCTTCTTATACAAAAAACTACAAGAAAACATTCAAAATTCCCAATAATTCACTGGATCATTACCAATCCTAGATTACATGCCAATCTACTCATTTCCATGCTTTTTAACTAACATGCCACATTAATTTGTACATCGAATTATTAAGAATTCAAGAGGAGAGGAAATGGGTCACGTACTCTGTGATGGGTTCCAACGACCTCCCCTTTCTCCAACGAGTCCTCCGTCACGGCCATCGGTGGAACTCCTCCTCCTCCTCTAGTGGCACCCTTCTCCCACTTTCCCTCTCTCTCTCTCTCCTCTACACCAACGCGCTCTCCTCCTCTTTTATTCCCGCCGACCCGTCATCGTTTTCTACCGTTGGCAGGGCATGACGAGATTCGAGTGGCGCTGATCGCAGGGCATGGGAGGAAGCGCTGTTGGCAGGGTACGAAGCACAATGTTGGGCGACAGTTGACTTTGCACTCACTGTGCAAGTATACATGTATGTATACAGTATGGAATACCAACATACGTAGCCATATAAAGCCCAAGGACAAACACCAAGGGAAGAGAGCACAATCAAGCATTGAAACCCATATTCCATTAATCACTTTTAATTCAAATGCATGGGTACAAAGTTACATTATTATGAAAAAATCTTGGGAAACCCATGCATGTCAAACGTGCGTCCCCACCGTGTGCCCCACACATGGTCCTCCTATCTGGGCCCAGATATTACAAATTTATTTGGATCTTATGTTTGAAAAACTTATTTGGTTGAACTTATTTGGAATTTATTTTTGTTTGACTTATTTATTTGAATTTATTTGGATCTTATCATTCTATGATTTATTAATTTGCTTGGACTTGAAACTTAAGTAGCTTTTAACTTGTGAGTACACTCAACATGTAGAATAATTATTTATAGAATATGTATTTGATTACATTTCTTATTGATGTCTGTAAAAATATCGATTCACTCTTTTTCTATTTAAACATGTGATATACCTTATAAAGCACCTGAGGCAATTTTTAATAATGTCGCAGATCCATTGGTTATGAACATGTGGTCTATTAGATGTATCTTTGGCATGATCTTAGAATCCTTTTTGTATAAAAAGTCATCTTCATGTAAGAACAAAAAGAATTATTGTCATTATAGATTAACACAAGATTTTCCATATATGTCTCTTTCTTATTTTCTAATTTTACTTTAGAAATATGTTTCTTTCTCAATTTCTAATTTTACGTGAGAACAAAAAGAATCATTTTCTCATTTTTCATATATGTCTCTTTCTTATTTTCATGTATGGTTGTCATTAAAGACATTTACAATTGAAAGAGAAGAAGAAAATCTCTTATTTTTTATTGTTATATCAATTAAGACAAAATAAACATTTACATATCTCATAATCATTTCAGAACAAGTGCAACCAAACTGGATTATAAAGTATGAAGAATAAGTTAGTTTTTTTTTATTGTAAAAAAAAAACAAGTTTATTTCCATAATCATTTTGTTCACAATTGTTACTAAACACTACCTAAGTTATTGTTGTGCTTTTGGTGTTACCCACCTATTAACTATTTACACTTCATTTGGTTAAAAAAGTGGGAAAAAAATTAATTTTTCTATAAATGAAACTATGAACAAGATTTTGTCTTTGTCTTTATGGTGGGCAAAGAACTTCAAAGACAGAGAGAATTCCATTGCTTCCTCAAACTTGAAACTTATGAAGAGCTTCCAAGCTGCTGTAGTAAAAAGCCAGCACCGCTACATTTGAACTGTATCCCTCCTGTATATATATCCAGCCTACTGTTGATGCTCTTATCGATTGGTTATTTTACCCATAATAGGAGCCAAGACTTTGACGTGTAGGGTTGTGAATTCGCTGTGCTGTGGTCTCACAACCGACATAATGCTGGTCGGTATGGAGTTTTTATGGCAAATTCCATAACATAAAGAACATGTTTTTTTTTTGTTAACGGTATTAGTATTTCTTTTAATATCTTTTCATCAAAGTTACATCCCAGTAAGTCATGATTTTCCAATAGATGTTACAAAACGAAATCCCCGTCACGCAGCAAGTGACACAAAAGATGGAGTGTGGAAGTGTTGATAAAAAAAAGACAATCAACACAGGATCTGCATTTAGCAGCCACCAAAAAATTCCTAAGTCAAACTGTTTGAGCTTATAGATAAGAGTTAACCAGAGGTTAAAAATGCCCTGAGATCAGTGGTGTGCCAAGGGCCATGTCACTATCGGGAGCCAAGCCTTGCCCTCCCTCGCTGCTCTGTCCAATTGCAGTTGCAGCCAGAAGATTTTCAGTCTTCTCAAAACCTGAAGCAAAAGAGTCTACCCAACAATGAAATAAAACATCAATGTCATTTATAAGCTTAGGCATAGTTTTCTTGAATTTCCTAAAGATCCTATTATTTCTCTCTAGCCAAACAACCCAAAGAACAACAATCACCAAAGTGCCCTAGCTCCCACCTTAATCTTTATTGGGACACCTTGATTCCTATCAAAATACCATCTCCTGATTTGTTAGAGGTATCTTTTGAGGAGGAGGAAATTAGAGCTAGTGTTTTCAATTTGGCTGGAGAAAAATCTCCATGCCCTGATGGCTTTCCTATGTTCTTCTTTCAATATTTCTGGGATGTTTTGAAGCCAGACACTAAATTAGTATTTCAATCCCTCCACTCTGCCTATGATCCTAACTTTCTTGCTTCAATCAATCAGACTTTTCTGCACTCATCCCTAAAAGAATGGGTGCTAATAGAATTCAGGAGTTCAAACCTATAAGCCTAGTAAATAGCCTTTATAAAATTATTACAAAAACATTGGCTGCTAGGTTGGCACCTATGTTGCATAGGGTGATGGATTCTTCCCAGTATGCTTTTCTCCCTAGGAGATCCATTGCGGACTGTTTCTTGGTGGCTCAAGAAACATTACATTTTATGCACACATATAATATCAAGGGTTATATATTGAAAATTGATTTTGAGAAAGCTTTTGACAATATTAAATGGAATTTCCTATTAGATTCTATGGCTGGTATGGGGTTTGGGGACAGATGGATCTCTTGGATCCATATGTGCATATCCTCAGCTAAGTTCTCTGTATTGGTGAATGGTACCCCTAAAGGATATTTTGGGGCAGCCAATGGGTTAAGACAGGGTGATCCTTTATCCCCCCTGTTGTTTATTATTGCTTCAAATGTCCTAAATGCCATGCTGTAGTCTGCAAGGAGGAACAACCTGATCTCAGGGATTAATTTTCCTCATGAGGACCCTTCTCTGATTAATCTGCAATATGTAGATGACACCTTGCTTTTTTTGCCTGATAGTACTGACAATTTGATTAATATCAAAAGAATTCTATGCTATTTTCAGTCTTGTTCTGGGTTAAAAATTAATTTTCTTAAATCATCATTGACTAGTGTGGGGGTTTCCCAAGAAGAACTACTGTCTTCTTGTGAAATTATGGGATGTGTAAAGACTGATCTTCCTATCACTTACTTAGGCCTGCCTTTACATTATAAAAAAGCAAATTGTAATAGCTGGGCTCCTATGATTGAGAAAGTCACCAACAAGCTTTCCTCCTGGAAGGCCAAACAGTTGTCTTTAGGGAGCAGATTAGTTTTGGTCAATGCGGTTTTATCAGCAATACCTACATACTTTATGTCTGTGCTGCACATGCCCTTGAAGATAGAGAAAAAACTGGATAGTTT
>JAMKQA010002626.1:0-64197 GCA_024699735.1 Posidonia australis
GACCCAACAATGAAACATTGTAATAATGTCATTCAGGATCATAAACAGACTTCTATGCAAATTTCTGAAGATTCTATTATTTCTCTCTTGCCAAACATTGAACTTGTTGTTTATATAAAAATCGAACTAAACCATAAAATTTGGCTCTATTTAGTTCGATTTAGTGATTTGGACCAACCAATGTACAACATGTTTCATTTTGTGATGGTCTAACGAGTTAAATATTTTGTTTTTTTGAAGTTAAATTGGGCACGCTGTTGATTTGAAGCCAATCATGCAGCTGGGAAGCATCAAATCAAGTTACAGTTCTTAACCTCCCTTGCAGCCTCTTTGTGAGACTTTCACCACAGCAAGGCACGGCAAGGCACGTGCCAAATGTCTGAAATTAAGGCTTGTAAAATATGCTTTGCCCTAGCTAGGAAAACGCACGCATGAGCGATGTTTTATGTTTATCAAGCTCTTTACGGAAAGCAACTTCCACGTAGAATTCTAATGAATTATGGCTTCGTGCACAATGACCACGTACGGTTGTCACGCAAGAAAAGTTTTTGTTTTCTAAGATCCTATAGCCTTCGTATGGAGAAAATGAAGTTGTATACACATATACAACTAAGTTGACTTTATATATACACCTTCCGTTTTGGTTTTCTCTTACTTTTATTTTATATTTTAAAAATAAAACAATACCACAACTTAATCCACTTCATATTCTACCATATATCTTAATTTCATAATTAATTTTTAGAGCTAAACTTATAGTTAAGTAATGCTTATAATTTCAATGCCAGTAATTTGTTAAAATTTCATAAAAATAAAAATGTATATATGCATAGACAGCCACAATGGGATAAATGGACTGTGTAAGTCGGATAATTTCAAGTTTATATACCTAAAATGTAATTTCTGTATGATGATCGACTATAGATTCTATAATCTGTTATATTTCCGGATTCATTTCGTTGACTTAATTAGTGGAATTTAACAACCGACCCATAGCCTGGCTTGGATTATTTCAACTTTTGGTGGATGCCGGTATTCCAACTCCACCTGAATGATGTGAGTCACGGGTTCTTGCAAAAACCCAAAGCTTATCTTGCAATCCATGTATTCTTTCTTCATTTGTAAATCTAAATTACATGTCTGTGTATTCTATTACCTATAAATGTGAAAAATGAGATTCTCACGTCTTGGTTGTTTCACCCTCATGAGAATAAGGATAAGTTGACTCATGCAATTGCATGCATACGTGAATGCCAAAGAGGAAGAAAAGAAACAAATTAAATCATGTATACATCAGAAACTGTGACCAAGTGACCTTTGCGTCTAATTCATCTTCTGCATTGCTACCCAAGACTTGTCTGCAAAATACAAACTCCTCCCTCTCTTCCTACCTAAGTCTAATGTGGAACATGTTCTCAGTAATGTCTGACGTTTAGATTGTGGATTTTTGACCTTTTGAAGTGATGTGGTTTCCCCAAACCCTCCGGATCATAAGGACAGGAACTCCTAATCATTGCTTGGTTAGAAGCAACAAACCTTGTAGGCTAGGAATTAAATACAAGAAGCCTTTCAAATCTTTGCCTTTTGCAACTTCCTGTCTCTACCAAGCAGCTCAGACTACAAATGGGTCATCCACTACGACAGCTTCTTCTGCTCCTCCTTCCACTCATGCGTGTTCTTCTCTCATTGCTCAACATATGTTCGATCGTCGTTGCAAATGGATTGTTGATTTCGACCTCTTGTGGTCGCAGGTTCATTAGTGCAGTAGTTGGTCAAAATGTCGACGCTTCTCGTAAAGTAGTGCATGTTAAGGATTACGGTGCTAAGGGTGATGGAACAGATGCAACGCAGGTATACCGAGACATATACATATACATATACATATTATGGTTTCAATCAACCTTAATTAATTTCTATTTATTTTCTTTTATTGTTATCTTGTCAGGCATTCACCAAGGCTTGGAAGGAAGCCTGCTCATCTAAAGTACCAGTTGTCTTGACAGTGCCTGCAAAGAAGGCGTATCTTCTTAAACCAATTACGTTCTTAGGCCCATGCAAGTCCGTTATTGTTGTGGATGTAAGTTTGATCGATTCATTAATAGTGTAGTATGACCCTTTTTATGAGAATTGACTCAAGTATGCAAGGGATTAGTTCATGCATATTACCGAAGACTTCAACTTCCTATGTCATATGTCAGATAAAGGGAACCCTACAAGCTTCTCCGAACCGGTCGGACTGGGATGGAGAAGACCGTAGGCACTGGATCCTCTTCCAAGGCATTAAAAATCTCCATGTTCATGGAGGTGGCACCATCAACGGGGATGGGCAGATATGGTGGAAGAATTCGTGCAAGATCGACAAGTCTCTTGTATAATATCTACTCCTTTAACCATTCATTTTCTTTCGTGTTAATAATCAATATAGAAGTTCATATATATATACGTGCACTTGCTAACTGTATTCGACGTCTCTTCTTGCAGCCTTGCACTACTGCACCAACGGTAGGTCATTCAATCCAGAACTTCGATATGACAAAACCCTTTGAACTGCTTTAGTTCCTTTCAAAATGAGCAAGACTACATAAATATGTACTTGTTTGTTTCCTCACAGGGAATAACCTTTCATACAAGTAATAACTTGGACGTGAACAAGTTGAAGATTAAGGACAGTCAGCAAGTTCACATCTCCTTTGACCAGTGCAATAACGTGCGTGTTTCTGCTCTCACCATCACTGCACCAAGACAAAGCCCAAATACTGATGGGATTCACGTCACACGCACCAAGAACATTGAGATAACAAGATGTGTAATTGGAACAGGTGCCCATCTTAATTGCCTTCCACATGTTAACTCATTATCGTCTACAGTGCAAATTAAGTTGATCTAAGTCAATTACGTTGTCTTGACAATGAAGGTGATGACTGCATCTCGATCGTAAAAGGTTCGCAATCGGTATCGGCAACCGATATCACCTGCGGTCCAGGACATGGCATCAGGTAATTATCTTCAGTTCTAAATTACCCCACTCTTGAAGTAACTAGTGCTGTGATCACTGTCTAGTTCTTGTGCTAAACCAATAATTAGTACGTACGTACTGTTATGATTCCCTTGCCCTTAATGCAGCATTGGAAGCTTGGGAGCTCACAACTCAGAGCACTTTGTCTCAGGCGTGGTTGTGGACACGGCTAAACTCAATGGTACTACAAATGGAGTCTGTATCAAGACTTGGCAGGTGTGTTAAATTAGGATGTGCAAAAATGCCATTATATGCTACGTCTCATCTCCAATAATATAATCTGACTATACCGTTTCCTGCGTATCAGGGGGGTCGAGATTACGCAAAAAACATTGTATTTCGAAACATCATTATGGACAATGTTAAGCACCCAATAATCATAGACCAAAACTATTGTGACTCCAACAACCCATGTCAACAAAGGTAATTAATTAATTAATACATATGCACGTGTGCACTTTCTCGATCTAATCTCTTTCATCTGCATTTTATTGTTCATCATATCAGAAATCAGCCGTAGCCGTGAGCAATGTTTTGTACAAGAACATCAAAGGAACAAGTGCAACAAATGTAGCTGTGAAATTTGATTGCAGCAAGAGTGTCCCATATTCTGGGATTGTGCTGCAGGACATCAACTTGGTTGGTGGAGGAGGGAAAACCACAAAGAGCTTCTGCAGAAATGCCAACTTGGCCAAGTCTGGAAAAATTGTTCCAACTCCATGTGCTTGATTGGCATTTGATACTTTATTTAACGATGTATACTGCATACGTAGATGCCGATTTTCTAGTGTTTGAACATATTGAAAGCTATTAGCTAGTGTAGGTCATTAATTATGTAGTGTAAATAAAAGGTGCTTGGTCAATGTAAGCTGATTTGTGATGAGTTGTAAGGATGTATTTGTTGTTAACAATATCAATAAAGGTTGTAACCTCAAGAACAATTATCTTTAACAAATTCCATATATATATTTCCTCCCATTTATATTTATATTATTTGAATTTTATTTTCTAAGCTCTATAAGTGTATCCTTTTCTCAATTTGAATTGTGCATGTCATGACTTTGTCATCAGTTTCAAGACATGATCAGCTATTGGAACAATGATAAGTGGAGGGTCAAGATATCATGGTTGGTGGAAAAAGTGAGAATTGTTGAAGCATTTGCATTCAAGTAGAATCTACATGTGAAAGGCTTAGGATTCATATGTTTGATATATAATTTTTGAGAGAATGTAGATTGTATTAAAAGAGGAAATCCTAGTAGGGTATTTAACCACAAGAAATGTGCTTGATAAAGAAAATATTTTTATGGAATTTTTGAAGTTATTCTGGACTTTTAACACATTTCTTTGGATTAAGATAAAAGATATGAGAGAAAACTACAAAAAATTTAATTTATTGTTTATCTCAGTGACAACAGAGGTCGTTGCTAGTTTCACTACTTATAATTCTTGTCGCAACCTATAAAGGCGTCGAGTATTTGAGGGGTCTCTCATGTGATATTTTGTCATCCTAGGCTTTAATATATTATATGGGATTTTTATAAAGATTTTACTTATTTTTCCCTTAATTATTAATATTTCTATGATTTTCCTAGCACTTAAATATATGATATATTATATAAACTTTTAAAAATAGCAACTAATTGAGGAAAATTCTAGAAAAGTGGAGGATGTTAATTTTAAAATGATATTTTTTTGTTTTAGTCAAAAACGAGTTTTCAAGTTTTTCATCATATTTTTTTATGTTATAATTAAATTTAATTTAAAAAATAACTTCAACATGTGAAGATAATCCAAAATATCTAAGTGGTTACGAATTTAGATTAACTAAAAAAATATCCAAAAAATTAATTAACCACCTCTTCTTAATTATAGAAGATACTAATTTTAAATTTAGGTTACTTAATGTATAAGTTTGTGTTAAAAATGGATATTTATTAAACATATCTTTGTGACTAACTTTAATGGATTATTTTATTATTTTTTAAATTGATTTTCTACACCAAGAAAATAAAATATATGAGCTCGTCACCTCTACATGTAGTGACAAATTAAAATATCTCATTTAAAATTTTAAAAATTTAAAATTTAGATAATATCTTTACGTTGTTCAATGAGATATGATGTCTGAAAATATTTTATAAATACCCCTAGATCTAGAGTTGAGGAGGGCTTTTTTTTTAGGGAGAGAAAAGAGAGGCTTTTGAGAAGATTTGAGAGAGGCTTTTAGAGAGAAGAGAGAGACCTTGTGAAATCCATATAGGAGAGTGATCTTAAGAGATCTATAGCCTTCACTTTGCAATTCCGGTAAGAAAATCGAGATCCAAAGAGATCATATCAATTTTTAGCTAAATGCGCCTCGGGAGCTCCGTTCGCATCTCTGTTTCCTTAGCCTCACACCACATAGCATGAAGGTGAAGGGAGTATTTGTTCCAACCTATTTTTTTCCATTACATCATTTCTTTAAACAAACCATTACATTTTCATGTAGGGAACTATCCCTAGTTATTATTAGTTGAGTTTATTTATGTTATTTATTGCCTTTCAAGAATTATTTAGTACACCTATGAACTAATTTAAATCAGTTTCTCTTTGTCGAAGGAAGGAATACATCATGTGACATGAGGACGCCATTAGACAATATCCTGCCGTTGATCCAGTGAGTCAAGGACTCACATCAACATTTCCTGAAAGTGCCTTGTTAGCTAGCAACACAAATTGATAAGTGGCATCACCACTAGATTAGGGTTTTACTACAGATCATTTGTTTTTTTTTTCATTTGTTTACATTGGTTTTTAGATCTTTAGGAGTAAAAATAAAATCTTGTCCATCTGTTTCATTTTTGGTTTTTTAACGGTTTTAGAGTCTTTTTTGTCGTCCACTAATAAGGTAGAAACTATTTGATTGACATTAGAGTTAAAGTTCCTTAAGCAGATCTCTCTCTAATTAAAATAGTTAAGTCAAGTGAACTAGGCAAGTACAAGTCGCTTTCCCATACTCTGTGCTTGATTGTGATAGTTAGATTGAAAACTTAAGGTATCCTAAAGAATTATTATTGACTCCTTATTTCTCCCTGAGTCAATAATATTCTTTAGTAGATACTTGATACTTTAGTGTTGTTTGTTTACGACTTTGTGGTTTGTTAGGATACGACCATAAGAATAAAATCCTGAGTTACAAGCCCCTTATAGAGAGACGAATCCGTTGGCTAGGCCCTCTTGGTAGGCCCTAGCAAAGGTCAAATAATCATCCTGGAGGAGTGTAAAAATCCCATTGTGCGACCTTAGATCCCACAAAGTTGGCCTTATCCTAGCCCTAGGAACCTAACAGTTGAGAGGACGTAGGTTAAATTAATTAATTATTTATTTATTTGAGGAAAATAAAATCGATGTTTTGTTTGGAAATCTGCTTGTGTAATCAGACTTATTTGGCATGTGTTCTATCAAAGATAGATTTCGATTGTAAAAGGACAGGCATGCTCATCACTTGTCCCATCGACATCAATTTTAGATCCCTTTTATGCCAGTGACAAGTTTCCTCGTCGTCGTCACCGGCGCGTTTTTTTTGTAGATACTCACCTAGTGTTACAGACAATTGCCTGTACCACCCATACATACATTTGCTAACTTGTTTGCAGGTTGTGATTTGATTAGTTTGAAAGTGGTAGGTTACAGAAACATCAAAGCAACAACATTAGGATGGTTAATTATTTTGTTTAAAAGAGTTGTAATTACTTTTCTTTTGTATTTCATTGCTTTAAGTCTGTAATTTCTTTTTTTTTTCAAAGTACTTGAAATATTTTAGGAAGTAGAGTCATAAAAGAAGTCTCTTTTTGTGATATGGGCCTTGGTATTCGGAATCTGCATGATGTTCACTTATTGTTTAATATCAAGAGTTGTTGAAAGTTATCACTTAAAGACACTACAACAAAATTGGTTTTTACCAACAGATATTTACCGATGGATATATCTCTGTCGGCAAATAAATCTACATGGTTATTTACTGATGGAAATTCCATCGCCAATTAATTACCGACGGAATTTAAAATGAATAATACTATACCGACGATATATCCATCGCTAAGTAAAACCCACATGACGAAAAAAATTCGCGGGTTTTTTCTTTCTTCCTTGTTAATCCTCTTCCTCTTCTTCCGCCCCCAAGCTATTTTCCTCTTCTCTCCTTCTTCCACCCAAGCCACTAAGTGTTCCTCTTCTCCTTTTTCC
Source organism: Posidonia australis (assembly GCA_024699735.1). NCBI lineage: Eukaryota > Viridiplantae > Streptophyta > Magnoliopsida > Alismatales > Posidoniaceae > Posidonia > Posidonia australis. Next base: position 7,244 of record JAMKQA010002626.1, read on the forward strand.
GCACCTCTAGTCCTTTGGTCATCGATGTGATCGACCACCACCAAGACTTCCTCCTCCTCCACTCGTCGACGATGCCATCCTCCTTGAAGCCTCATCCTCCTCCTCTATACCTCTAGGATCCCTGGTGTTCCACTCAACTAGGACACCCTTCTCCTTCAAGCCTCGACGATATCGTGCTCTTCCTCCACCTACAGGTAACTTTTTTCTAGATATTAGAATAAGATTTTTTTCAGAAATCATGAGACTTGTTCAAATCACGCTATTGTATTTTTGTTGTCTATTTTCCTTTCTTGAAATAGACTACCATCTTAAGAAAACACTAGTATTTTCTTGATCAGTAACTAGTTTATTTAGACATAAAATGATATGAACATTACTATAGAAACATGACAAGAAGAATCCCAATCAATGATCTTGCTCACAGATTAAAAACAAATAAATACATATTGTGCAGTGTGTGGCTCACAAAAGATTTCATATAGTTTTAGATACAAGTATGGTTGTTGATATTGTATCACAAAATCTATCATGTCAATTCTATTTGGTTGAGATTATATGTCACATTAGATTCCTAGAGTCTCGAGGATCTTCTTTGATGGGTCATCTTGAACTTGATAGCCCCCTTAATTGTGAATCCAATGCTCGAGTTTTTAGGATAACCAAATGAAGAGTTGATAAAAGTTTTTTATTAATGCTTGTCTCTTACTATAGTCGACAATCTTTTTGCAGGAAATCTGCTTCGATCTAGTGATACAAGGGGATACAGATCCATGGCCAGAATGTATACTAGGCTTGCTGCAATGCCAAAGAAAGTTTGAGTTTCTTTTGTATATGTTTGAGATGTAACATTGTCCATGTGAGCGACAGGGTCTTTTATGTACCAGTGTTTGATATCTAAAACTGAAAATACTGCATTGAAGATGAACGTCATGTGTTAAAGCACGCACTATTCAGACTGAAAGTAATTCATTTTCGATAGCTATGTTTGTTGGATTGAGGACTTTTTTTATGGAGAATTGGAGATCAATGATAAAGTCCTTAGAATTACCTCAATGTAATCTAACATTGATAAGAAGTGAGACGAGTCAATTTTCTGCATTCATTCATCAAGGAGAAAGACTTCCCTAGTTCTCTATCCTTGTGCACATATAAAACGTAGCATAGATTCACAGAGGTAGTATTTTCACGCCTACGAGTACAAGCTATAATTTGTCACACCCTTGGTTCGTTTAGCCATTTATGCGTTAGCTTTCTATATTTGTGATTACACACTAGAAATACTGAATATGATTTCAGTACTAAGTGAGACATCATCACATCAACAGCAAGCACCATCTTCTCTGTTCTTTCGTGTGAAAATAGTCTAATTTTTAAACCCTTGCGATTGTTAGTTTTTAAATGGCAATACATGCAGCAAACGTCATCATTTGTATTTCTACTACTACTTGTGTACTTCAATGGTTCACCTCCATGTAGAGCCTTTCTCCTTTACTAGCTCTTGTCTACCTTGAACAAAACATGTAGAGAGCTGTTATTTACAAATTCTTTTTGCAATTCTTTACGAATCAATATTAAGTACATAACTTGATTCCTACTTCATTGACAGGATAAAAAAAACAGTGACCATGTAATTGACTCGGATAGAAAAGAAACACTTTAGGATAATTATATAAAGTTGAGACAATGTCTCATTGTCACAGTGGCTGGGAGAACTTTAAACTCGCTCCAGGTCCTGGATTCGAATTCTGAGACATGCATAAAAAATTCACCTAAACCGATAACAAAAAAAAAAAAAAAAATTATATAAAGTTAGATAAACACCAATTAATTGTCTCCCTAGGACTTCAGTCTACAGAGTAAAAAAGACAAAATGGTATTCTCACCTAAGGTCTAAGGAGCACGTCAAAATTCATGTGGGTAGTTGTGATTAATTGGGGTTTGGCATTTGGATGTGCATAATTGGAACTTGGCACTTGGGCTGGAAATTTCTCCTCCAAGTGGCAGCCCATTCACATAATTTTCTGCACACTTATTCTCCATAGTCAGTGGTGGTTGCAGTTGGTCATTGTCATTCCTTATTGTAAATCAGAATTTTTATTATTGTTTTGTTGACTTCTGTGCTTTGGATTTTTTATTTGCAACCACTTTTCATGAAGTAGAATGGTGGCTAGACATGCCTATGTCTATGTACATACAGATGCTAGGGATTAAATCTTGCATTTTTGTGAATTGTGCATTAAATGAAAATAATGTAATTGAAATACAATATGTTTTGTGTATCTTTTAGTGTTTAATGCTTTGTTGCAACTTCAATATTTTTGGGTGGCATTTCCATTGTGTTTCTCATAATATCTAAGTTTTCTGAGTTTCTAAATTTGTATTGATAGATGGCTTCTGTTCCGGATAAGTTGTTGATGGATATTGACAATAGATTTGATCCAACATATATTGTTGGGGTCGAGAGATTCTTAGAATTTACATTAGCCAATAATAAAAGACTTAGCCTAGGTTATATACCATGTCCATGCACCAAGTGTGGCAATAGAAGCATTCTCACTAGAGAACCTATGTATGAGCATCTAATAATAAACAAAATTTTGCCTGGATATCATATTTGGACAAAGTATGGTGAGATGCTTTCAGTTTCATCATCAAGAATTAATACTTGTATTGAAAGAGTTAATGATGGCATGCATGAGATGTTGTGTGATGCTTTTAGACTAGGATCCATGGGAAATGACATAGATAATCGGGAGGATAATGTATCCATTGATGAACCCACGAGTGAAGATGCAAATAAGTTTTTCAAATTAGTTCAGGATGCAGATAAACCATTGCACACAGGACTTGGTTCATCGTCAAGGTTATTGTTTCTGGTTGAACTTTATCACATAAAATGCTTATTTGAATGAAGTAACAAGTCCTTTGGTATGATTCTTTCGTCTTTAAGGAAGGCAATCCCAGGAGGTGAGGAAGGCTTACCTAAGTCCTTCTATGAGGCTAAGAAGATCATTGTTGCATTAGGACTTTATTACAACAAGATTGATGCATGTCCTAAAGATTACATGTTATATTACAAAGACAATACAAATAAAGAAAAATGTGATAGATGTCATACTTCTTGATGGCAACCGTAGGAGACGAATATAGTTGTGGAAGGTCAGTCCAATATAGAAAAGTCCAAGAAGGTGCCAGCAAAGGTTTTGCGACATTTTCCTCTCATACCACGCTTGCAAAGGTTATTTATGTCATCGAAAGTGGCATCCTTAATGACATGGCATCATGATAATCAAGTAAAAGATGGTATCTTATGTCATCCTACTGGTAGTGAAGCATAGAAAGCCCTTGACAGTGCATATCTAAAGTTTGCCTTAGATCCACGTAATGTTAGAATTGATCTAGCAAGTGATGGCTTCAATCCATTTGGCGCCATGAGCATTTCTCATAGTACATAGCCTGTCATTCTTATGCCATACAATCTTCCACCATGGTTGTGCATGAAATAACCAAATTTTATAATGACTTTGTTGATTCCTGGTCCTATAGCATCAGGCAATGACATTGATGTTTACTTAGAACCGTTGATTGATCAGTTGATGATATTGTGGCAAGATAGTGTTAAAACTTACAATGCATCTACAAAATCTAATTTTAAGATGCATGTTACGATTCTATGGACACTAAATGACTTTCCTGCATATGTGAATTTGTTTGGTTAGAGTACTAAATGAAAGTTGGCATGTCCTTGTTGTAATAAGAATACATTATGTCATCGTTTGAAGCATTCGAAGAAAGAAAGCTATATGTTTCATCGTCGATTTTTGGAGCCAATTCATCATTATCGTCGTGACAAGAAATTTTTTGATAACACACAGGAATGGAGAGCAAAGTTGAAGATGCTGTCTGAGCATGATATAGTGGAGCAATTTGAGGGATATGAAAATATAACTTTCGAAAAATCAATAACTACTATTGAAGGAGGTAGTTGTAAGAGAAAGCGTGATGAAATTGAAGAAAAAAATAGTTTACCTTACGCTTGGAAAAAAAACTAGCATTTTCTTTTGTCTCCCTTATTGGTGAGACATAATCATGATATTACGAACATAGAAAAAAATGTATGTGATAACATATTGTGTACTTTATTGAATATTGACAAGAAATCTAATAATAACATACAAGCTTGTCTTGATTTAGTGGAAATGGACATCCAAAAGGATCTTCATCCTGAGAAATGTGATGGAGGCCAAATGTATATACCACAGTCATGTTAAACATTGTCAAATAAAGAGAAAAAAATATTATATCAGGTTTTGCGTGGTTTCAAGGTTCTCGATGGATACTCGTCAAATATTTCCCATTGTGTCCAAATGAAATAAAAGAAAATATCTAGACTCAAGAGTCATGATTGTCATATTCTTATGCAATAACTTTTACCTGTTGCAATGAGAAAGACATTTCATCCAAACACTATTCAATTTTGGTACAGTTATGTGGGTTCTTTCAGCAATTGTGTTCTAAAGTGATATATGTATCTGAATTTGAACAGTTAGAATCTAGCATTGCACTCATTTTGTGTCAATTAGAGCGTATTTTCCCACCATCATTTTTTACTATTATGATGCACTAGCCTATTCATCTAGCAAAAGAGACAAGACTTGCTGGTCCAGTTCAATATTGTTGGATATATGCAATAGATAGGTTTGTTATATTAAAATATTTTTGCTTGTAAATTTTGTTTATATTTCATATATAATATTCCTTATAAAATTTTGATTGCTGAACTCTCAGGTATCTTTTTACTTAGAAACAATTTGTTTGCAATAGATGCTGACCAGAAGGGTCAATTGCAGAAGGGTATTTGGCTGATGAGTGCTTGACATTTTGCTCATGTTACTTGAATGGAGTAGAGACAAGGTTTACTAGGGAGGAACGCATTAATGATAATGTACACATTAGAGGGACATACACATGTCATGAAGATAGTGTAATATTAAAAAAGACACACCACTATATCCTTTTTAACTTACCCATAATGGATCAATATAGACATCTGCACATAGTAAAGATTCAAGAGAAAGAACTAAAGATATCTCCTTGGTCGCTTGAAAGTAAACATCATACTGAATTTATATCTTGGTTTAAGGAACATGTAAGTGCACTAAATCCTTTAGAGTTATTGTACTCGTATCAAAACAAAACTAATCAAATCTAACAGTTAATTATTTATGTTATAGGTAAGGCAGTTGTGTTTACAAGGAAAAGAGGATATCTCGAAAGATTTTAAGTGGCTTGCATGAGGTCCTAGTAGTGAAGTTACTTCATATGATGGATATTCTATAAATGGATATAGATTTCATACTAGAGAGTTGTGGTATAGATGAAAAACTCAAAATAGTGGTGTTATGTTGAGCACACAAACTTCAAGTTATGCCAGTTCTAGAGATAGAAATCCTGTGTCTAATGGTGTTACTTATTATGATATCTTGGAAGATGTTTTGAAGTTGCATTATGGACCATCTTTTAATGTGGTCTTGTTCAAATGCAACTGGTTTGATCAATATTGTGACCATGTTGGTGAGGGAAAATCCACGCTCCGATACGTTCAGGACTGCATGGAGACCGGTAGGGCCACGACAGATTCGGTGAATCCGAGGATGTAACGCCCCGATCTCGGGCACGTTACCAAAACACAGTATCAAGTATAATTACACTAATTACAAAAACATCAAATAACTGTAACTAAGGCTCACTTTCAGGATCACATTGTGCAGCTAGAAGCTCCAACTCCTGCACCAGAACTCGGCTGCACGTGGTCTACACTTGAAAACCAAATAAGCACGCGTAAGTGACATCTAAGTCACCCAATACGCGCCCCAAACATACAAACCACAAAATCTCGGTAAAACCGTAAAAACTCATTTCTTTTATTCTTTTCAAAACTTGGTTTTATTTTGAAAATCCTCTTCCCTTTTTATTGGAAATCATTTGGGAATTCAATCCCGATTCCATGCTCTTTTCAAAAGCCATGTTTCTATTCTTTTCTCAAAACATTTGGAAACTTATTCCAAAACCACATTCTCTTTCAAAACACACTTTTGCATTTTCCTTCAAAACCTTTGGAATTCATTTTCCAAAACATATCTTTTCAATACTTGGAATTTCTTCCCAAAATCACACTTTTCAAATTCACATTTCTGACCAGATCCAGCCTAAAACACAATATTTCATGGGCTCAAAACCAAATCATAAATATAGGCTGGCAACTGGTAAAAACACCATCATCATTTCATTTCAAGATTTTAGGACTATTTCATAAGTCCAATCCTGACCAAACCACATTTCTTTATTCATTTCCACTTTTCTTTACTGTTGTTACTTTGATCAGGGGTAACCAGGTGCACAAGCAGTAGGTGAGGACATCCTTTCCCTACCTTATTGCACTGCCATGGTGAAATTCCCTGTGCGGGATGTCACCGCCCCGACCAACCAGCCTCAATTCATTTCTCATATGTGCACGGGGATACGTCTCTGTCTGACGCCCCATCGGTGACCCGAATAACTAGGTCCAATGACCCAAGCTCAGCCTACACCGTCGGTGACCCGAACAACTAGTCTCAAAAACCTAGGCTCAGCCTACACCATCACGAGCTCGGTGGCCTGAACAACTAGGTACAACGACCCAGGCTCAGCCTACACTGTCGGTGACCAGAACAACTAGGCTCAAAAACCTAAGCTCAGCCTACACCGTCTCAAGCTCGGCAACCACATTATTAGTGTTCCATTTCAAAACTCTTTCAACTTTCTTTTCAAACCATTTTTCATTTTATTCTTTTCATTGTAGGACTCTATTTCCTTGCAACACTAGGCCCTCCACTGGGGGTCCCAACTCAAGCCATGAAAATCATGCTTAAAATCATAAATTGGGTCTCATGCCCAAAACTACACAAAATCATCCCTTTTCACTCATTTATAGGATTAAAACCCAAAATCATGCCCAAATCTATTTATTTGGGTTCCACCTTCCTCCATGTCATTACATGGGGAAAAAATCATTAACATATATCCAACATACCATTAAAACCATTCATCCATCATTTAAATTCACAATTTAAGCATACCAGGTTCAGGGCAAAAACGGCAGACCGAAGATCCCTGGTTCGGTATACCGAATATTTTTGGTATACCAAAACCCCTGAATCGATCGACCGGGTGTTTTCGGTCTGTCGATATCAGCTATCTGGCTAATTTGACAGAGATTCAATATGTCGAATCCAGTTTGGCATGCCGAATCGCCCGAAACCAGGGCACCTCCCCTGTTCCGAATGGTAGAAATCGCCCAAGGTGGGAGCCTCGATCGGACCCACCAAACACAAATCAAAAATCATCAATAAATCATGGGGTGTAGACCCTTGAGTCTACTTTAAAACCCCTCAAACCATTCATGATTCCATCCACCACACAGTTCATACGAAAATCATAAGGGGAAGAAGCTCAAGAACGGCTACTATAGCCTTCAATCCCAAAATTACATTTTCCCCACAAATATCAATCCTAACCGCATGATATCTATATTCTAATGCTATATATCACATTCCCATTCTTTTCATGATTTTTCCACAATATTTCATGCATTTATCTCAATTTTCATGCAATTAACCCATCGTTAATGAAACACTGAACGAAGGAAGGGAAAGGGTTCGCGTACTTGGCTCAGCCCTCGAGCGACCCTCCCGCACTTCGGTGAACCTCCTCGCGCTCTAGTGAAGCCTCCTCTACCGACGAACACACGAGCGGCTCACACCACCTCCTCGGTTGTGTGTCGTTCCTCTTTCTCTTCTCCTCTCTCGGTCACCTCCTCCTCTCTCCACACGCCGCAGCTTCCCTTTATCCTCTTTCCCACCCGCGTCGTGCTGGCCATCCATCGCGTCGGAAGAGACGACGAGGCACGAGCTAGCATTGTTGGTGGCACAGGTTGGGGAAGTGAAGGAAAGAGACGGAAAAATGGTGCGGGCTCGTGAGAGGAAAGGGAAAAGAAAGGAGAAAAAGAAGGAAAAGAAAGGAAAAAAAGATAGGCACGCAAATCGAGGCGACTATGCATCCTCAAATCAGACTCCACATTGGTCCCAAATCGCAACCAAGTGCATAGAAAGCCAACCACAAGCTCACACACTTAAAATCAACAGATTATCCATTAATAAACCATTTAAGCAATATCACAATCAATTACATGATTTACAATTAAAATGGATAATCAGGCCCAGATGTCACAGAGGATAAGGGAAAAAACTCGAAAACATCAAAAAGAGCTAAAACAAAATAAAGATAAGAACATGGAGTCACCACCTAGTCTATTAAAATGGAAAGACGAGGAAAACTGTATAGAAAATCAAAACTCAAAACTAAATGCAAGATAAAAATGATTCCGTGCCAAATGGACATAACGCATGGGTCATTGCGAACAAAAGAAAGGGTAAAGACTCCTATTACGTATGAGGAAGGTATTAGGCACCCCCACACGCCCGACGAGTCAGTCTTTCTAGGACTTATTGCTCGCATGTATGGTTATGTAGGCGCTTGAACGCCGGTTGATGCGTGGCTAATACATGAATGATGCATGAGAAATAAAATAAGGTATATAAAAGATGCAATATAGCAAATCAAGAGTGTAATCAAACGGGAAAACATAAAATGATGCAAGGGATGAATCTGTGACAGGGTCAGTGGCTAAGTTGGGCCAGGCTCGATCCTTGGGATAACCACGCATCCCAGGCGTCTTAGAGGTACGTGCACCCAGAACGTGCCCCAGGGCATGCCCAAGCAACTAGCTATCATGGCCAATCCTAGACACTTAGAGTTATGATATGGTAGCTAATTGGATGATAGACAACATGGACCGAGGATGGAATCTTGCATGGTCTAAAATCCGGAAGAAAACTACTTGAATAGAAGAGAACTCAAGTAAAAACAAGGAATACAAGCAGCTAATGAAACTAGAAACATGCCAAAGGAGTCAAACATGCAAGAAAAACTTAAAGGGAAGGGTATGTGGTCAAGGCTTGGTCAGGTCTAGCACCATAATGTCCCTAACGCATATGCGCATGTGGGGCATGTTGTCGGGACGTGCGACTAGAACAAAGCCCAGACCTGACAAGATGATCACCTCTTCCCAAACACAATCATGCAAAGCCATGACTACGAAAACATCCAGGAGGCTAAAACATGCATGGGACAAGGCAAGATCCCTAAGAAAATGGAACGGGACTGGGCATGGCCTCCTCCCCACTCCCGTCACCGACATCACTACTCACTGGAGTCCAACTGACCACTTGTGAGCGTTGGGGACTCAAGCATGGCTACAGGGCGATAGGAACATTGGAGAGGAGGAGGGGATTGCTTCGAACGACCGTGGCCTTAGCGTTCAAAGGCTGAATGCCTCTCGCCGGCACTTGTCGCCTATTGGTGAGGGAGAAGAAGGGGGAACGAAATAAGGGAAAACAAGGAGAAAAAACACTACGGGAATATCAAATTAAGACCACAAAATCATCCTCAAGAGAAAAGGGATGCAATAATTACCAGTGTTGGTCGTTTGTTCCTCTTCATGCCGACGGTTGGAACTCCAGCGAGGTGCTCGAGTGGCAGTTGCAGTGGCTGGGGACAGGTCGGAGAAGGCTAGGGGGATGCTCAAAGGGTGTCTAGGATGCTTCCTTGATGGAGGTGGAGGTTTGAGTGCAGGGTGGCACAGGAGGTGGGTTCTCAGGCTCTGATTCTCTGGTGTCTCCACTCTCAACTCTCACAACTGGGTGTGATGCTTTGGACTCCCGCAACTGAAGGTCGTGGTGCGAGCTACGGGGGAAGGCTTGCAGTTTTAGGTGGTTGGTCTCATGGTAAGTGAGCTAGGGTGGCGTGTTGGCAAGGCTGACAGGGCGTTGTAGGTGGCTCGCCGACAACGTTGTAGAGGTTGCGTGACGGTAGGGTGTGGTGGTTGTGGCAGGGTAGGGGAAGGTTGTGGGGTGTCAGGCACATTGTGGGGTAGGTCAAGCGTAGCATGCGACGTTGTTGTTCGTATGAGGTACGAAGAAAGCGACTGGTCGAGCGATGCACCCCTGGCTGCCCTGGTCTTGACGTGCACTTGGGCCGTGTTTTCAGGTCACACATCTCATTGGGCCAGAGCACACAAGCTAGGTTTTTGGTGTTGGGCTTAGTGAATGGGGTTTGTTTTAGGGTAATTAGAGGTTTTGGGTTGGTTTCGGTTTATGAGATTGGTTTGGGGAAATGGGGTAGGATCGGGTCCATCGTCAGTTGCACTCTCCATTGGGTCCATCTGCCAACATTGGCTAGAAACCAGGGTGTCCACAAATATACAATAAATGGGTTTAAAAAAGACAGATTTGGATTTAATTGTGTTAATATTAAACAAAATCGGCATAAAGATGATCCTTTCATACTTGCTTCTCAAGTTGAGTAGTGCTTTTATGTTGAAGATCCGATTGATTCTGATTGGCACATTGTACTAAGAAAACCTTCAAGAAATTTCTATGACATGCCCCAAGCTGAACAAGAGTTTGATGTTGAGTTGCTTGTTAGTGGTGTTTACAACTTTGATGACAAGTCCTTTTAAGGAGGGAGGAGTTTAGTGAGCAGAAATAAGAAAAAGAAGAGATTTGCATGAGGGTAAGGAGATCTAGAGACTATTTTTCTTGGTTATTTTCTAAATAAATTCATATGGACTTGGGTTATACCTTGAAGGCCATAACTCTATTTCATATGGACATGCTTGTGTACCTTTGTGCTAACAAATGTGGTAAACGACCTCATTTTGTTGAAGAAGGCTCTCCTATTCTCTAGTAGTCATTTTTGGGCAAGTTTATTTCGTTCTTATCTTTGTTTATAAATCATGCTTGCATACACAATTTTCTATGCTTCCATATAATTCTATTTGTAGCTATTGGCATTTGCAGTGGTATATATAATTTGCCCTAATTTTGTGTGGTTGGCTAATAATTTACGTAGTTATTGGCAAACTATTGTCCTATAACTCTTGTATTATGATTGTTATTAATGGTTTTCAGTAGTGTAAATGTTATTGTCCTTTAATAATAATCCCATAGTAGAGTTATTAGATGAGTTTCAGTCTCACTTGTTCAGTAAAATGTATTATGTTTGATTCATAACTTATTGAAAATAATATATTGAAAAAAGTAACATAATAAATATCTACTTATTTTAAGTATATTGTGGATGAAAAAGATAATTTGTTGAAAAAAGACATGGATTTTATTTAGCTTAAGTCATCTCATGATAATTTACCTCATTCTATAAACCAATTTAACACTATTTTTCTACAATTGTTGGAGATGGATGGCTATTGTATGCATGTCAAATTGTCAATACGTAATATTAAGGTGGACACATGAAATTATGAACGTTTTAATGTGATACCTTTTCAATTTCTTAGGTTTGAGGTTGGGTTAATAGTGTTGTAGAAAATTCTAACTACATGTTCGGGCTGGATTTGAATTGATTCCTGAATTTGTGTATGCTAATTACTCGACTACATGAAATGAGTTGACCTGCATACTAGAAATAAAGTCAAGATATAGATGACCTTTACGTGATACTTCACATGTTAAAGTTTTTAATTGTTATCATCTCATCTAATCTTAAAATTTGGCTGTATGTAAATGTAGCTTCCATATAAACTACGAAGTAGATGCCAGAAAGAATATTGCATTGTGTTCTTAAGTAGTACACTTCTTCTCCATTATGTTTATTTGATGTTATATCCATTTTGGATTTTATTGGATACTAACCAATGTTTTATTGGATATTACTTAATAAAATTTTAGTTCTTGTGTTATGCAGATTTTAGAGTATTGTTATTTCAATCTCAATAACAATTTTTTTGTATATATGTTTCACAAACTCTTTTCTATGGCTCCCAGAAGATTCATTACACTGAAGGGCCTGTAAGCATAAACATCCACCTCTAAGAGGCCTGAAAACACCATACCTGCATCCACTTCTAGGAGGCCTGAGAACACGATACTTGCATCCACCTCTAGGAGCCTTGAGTACACGATACTTGCATCCACCTCTATGAGCCCTGAAAACACCAAACCTGCATCCATCTCTAGGAGACCTGAAAACACCATACCTGCTTCCACCAACCCTACACCTACTCAAGTGCCTGCAACCACAAACCCCATTGCAACTCCTAAGTTTGTCAATTGCCCTCCTGAGTTTGAGCCACTTCCTACTGAAGTAAATGAGATTAGGAAAGTCTCCTATAAGGGTAGCAAAGGAAAAACACGTGCTAGAGGTGACTTTGTTGGATCACCTAAGGGAAAACACTATAAGGTAGGGTGGGATAGATATAGTTGTCCATAGGAGAAGGTAGAAAATAATTGAACAAGCGCCTTGCTTGTTTTGCAAAGCAAGGAGAGTTATGGCCTATTGATAAGAAGTGGGTATATATAGATCACTTAGCATGCAAGGACACATGGCATTTTCTTGTGGTAAGATCTCAATATTGTACTTTAATATTGTAATCCATGACTAGTAGTGTGACTAACCTAATTTATCTTATATTTTGTTTTTGTAGACTCAATTTGATCTCAATGGACATGAAAATGCATGTGCTTATTGCTTTAAAGTCCTAAATTCCAGATGGAGAGATTGAAAGGCATACTTGAAGATGAAGTGTTACAAGCCTTTTGAAACCCATGATGAGAGGATGACACATTGGGATATAAGGACCGATGTTGGACAATTTGAATGTGTTATAACTGAATGGAGCACACGAGAGCATGAAGTTAGTATTATACCATTTAGTATTTGGGAATGAAAATTAGTGTTCTAGAATCTGAAAACCAAGCAGTTGAATAGTTGATCATTTTGTTATCCAACGAACTCCTATAGATTTGACTCCATAGTCAGCAATGAATGAATGATCATTTCCTTCAAGTAGTTCATTGACTTGTAGTAGTTAAGATGGTTACACTTGATTTTTGTACAACTGTTGTAGGTAGCAATGGAACATTGTCTAGAGAAATAGGAAAGATTGAGAGTAAAAAATCAAATCAAAGAAAATTTGACCTGTGATTTTTTCTCAATAACATGACAACTCTTTGCCCTAGGTTTTAGCTCTAAGACAAATTACTCTCTATAACTTGTGTTTAATACAATTTCAAGAGATGTTTATTCATCAGAACTTGTTTCGTAGTTGATGTATATTTTATCAGAACTTCAAGAGATGTTTATTTTATTCTTTCAAAAGGTCACATTGTGGGAGATGCCATTCTCTTTTGATATTGCATGTACTAATCTGATGTAAGTTGATGGGCTGATGGTAAAAATCTTTGAATGAGCTAAGTAACTTGATTAATTTATTGTGTAGCTAAAAAAAAATCACCCTCTATTCTGATTGGTTTGTGTAACATTCGTAAAATTCATTTTGTGATTATTTACAATTTAATGAACTTAGTCTTAGGCGGGTGTTACTGTTTCGAGGTCCGTTTGTGTGGTTTGTTCTTTTGAGCTTGGGCCTCGTGGGTTGGCTTCTGTTTGCGCGTCCCTGTGCGTGGTTGGCACTGTGTATTGTGGCACTGTACTTGTGGGCCTAGGTGTGGGTGCGTGTGGGGCCCACGCTTGTGGGCTGGTTGTTGTGGTGGGTGGTTATGTGCGTGGGTTTGTGCAGGTAGGTGTGGGTGGTTTGGTATGCATGCGTGCTTACCTTCCACCCTGCATGACTTTATAAGCCAAGGCACACTCCCCATGTAGCAACGAACTCTTCCCTTCCTTTCCACGTCGCTTCCTCCTTCCCGTCCAGAGCACGCCACCTCTCTTTTTTTCCCTCTCCCTCCACTCGTTCTCTCACCCTCCACTCACCCCCTCCTTCCCGTCTCTCTCACTCTCCCTCCCCTGTTTCTCTCCTCCCCGCATCTTCCTCCTTGTTCGGTGTGCTCAAGGATTGACAAAGGTGTGTGGCGGCTTGTGGCAGCGTGTGGAGCTCTGGTGGTGTGCCCCTATGGTTGTGAGAGTCCCGTCGAGGGTTGGGATCGTCGGAGTTGGCCGGAGGATTGTTGGAGAGCGTTTCTCAGGTACGCACTCCAATTTAATGAGTAGAATGCATGAAAATGGGTAGAAATGCCTAGGTTGCATGTAATCTAGGTTAAATTTAATATTTTGGAATTTATGAGAATTTATTGTTGTTTTTATGGATATTTAAGATGGTGGTTGTGGTTTGGGTCATTTTGACTCTCATGCCTTTGCGAATTTATATCTTGATGCATGGTGAATGGATTTTGGTTTTGTTTATCGGGATTTGGAGTAGACTCGAGTATCTACATCTTATGTTTTATGTGAGATTTTTGGTATTTGTTTTGGAGGTCCGATCAGAGGTCCCACTTTGGGCGATTTAGGATGTTTGAGGTTGAGCCATTTTCTGGTTTTCGCAAAAATCGACATACTGAACCATTTCGGTATGCCGTTTTTCTGTCAGTTTTGGTCCTCTGGTCGAAATTTGGTCATTCGACTTTAGATGGTCGACCGAATCAAGAGATTTTGGTCGACCAAACCAGCTTCAGTATACCGATTTTGGCTTGAGTATTGACCGTTGACCTGATTCGGTCGACTGATCCAGATCGATCTACCGAATCAAGGATTTTTTACATAATCAACCTATTTTTCAGCATGCCAAATTAGGGCCCAAATGTTTTTATAAAATTTCATTTTTGAGGGTTTTCTAGATTGGTTTTTATTGTCCCTTTGAGATGGGATTGTGGACTGTCAGTGGTAGTCCCTTGGGACACCTGATGTGCCTTTTTGTTGAGGTTTTGGAAGAGTTTTCAAAGATATAAAATAGTTTCGAAAATGGTTTCTAAGAAATAGTTGGCCTGTTTTGGAAAATGGTTTTCCTGATTTTCTGTGTGTTGGTTGAGACACCGTGGAACCATGTCATCGGGACCAGGGAATGTGACGACATTCTTGGGTGGTTAGGCATGTCTCCCTAGTTAAGGTCTAGGGCCGAGATACCTAAGGCTAAGGGACGTCGAGTCCTAGAGGTATGAGACTCCCTGATTGTCGTCTCAAGGTTAGGGTTGTGGTCTGCAGGTTGTGGTGTCTTGCGGCATGACGGGAAGGTACGATACTCTTACTATTGCTGTAAACACTGAGGCTCGGGTGTTGTCAGGCGTGGAGGTATGACATTCCCTCCTAAGCATCGTGTGTGGAGGATGCCATGAGGAGGCGTACCTTGTGGTGGTCATTGCGGGTGGGACACGTGCCCTGTAGCTGGTAGTGTCCTAAGAGACAAGACAACTTTCCCAAGGAGGGGTTGGTTTTGTGAGGGTTCTCAAGGTGGGAGAATCGCGAGACAACGCAGCTCCTATACAGGATGGCACATCGATGCAGTGCAGACACCTTAGTCGCGCCTTGGTGGACTTCTTGTGGCCAGAGTTTAGTTTCCTAGTGCTGGACTTCCCGACTCACTATGTGTGGTTTTGGTCATTGTGGGGCTTTGCTTGTGGTTTAAGGCTGGTAGAGCCCTGATTGTGGTTTTAGCCAGTGTGGGCCTGGTTTGTGGGGTTTTAGAGAAGATGATTTGAGAAATGAATTTAAAAGAAAAATTAATATAGTTTTGTTTTCCATCGTTTTGTGGGGTGTGTGCTGGGTGACTTTTGTCACTCATGTTTTCCTCATGTTTTGGGTTGCAGGTGCAGGCATGCAGAGGGTTTAGCATAGTGCATATAGTCTGGAGTCTCGTAGCCGCATACATAGGTTCCTGGTAGTTGATATTGTCTGTTTAGCTTTTCATTTCATGTAATTTAATTTTTTAAAATTATTATGGGAAATTTAGGGCGTGTAAGATCAGTTCACTAGGTCGCACTAGGCTAGTGCTATATTTAGGTTGTCTGATCTAGAGACTCCATAGATTTTGCATGTATAGTAGAGTTTGCACCTAGTTTTCTTCATGGTTTTTTGATTGTTGCTTTGTCTGTGGTGAAGGTGTTTGCCTTTCTCCTTGCAGGACGCCTCCTTGTGGTAGTAAGGTCAAGGCCCTTATTGAGGAGAAGGAGCTCCAAGAAGATGTAGGCGAATGGAAGGCGATTTGTGCGGAACTGAGGAGTTTGGCACACAGGATCTCTCACGCGTTTAGCAAGAGTAGTGCTAGTGAGCCGTCAAGTGACTCGTAGCTGAACTAGTTCACGAAGCTTCGTCCACCATCGTTCAAGGGCAAGGTTTGCCCTGAGGAGAGTGAGACTTGGCTGGAGAAGGTGGTGAAGATACTGAAGAGCATGGCTTGCCTAGAGGAGAATTGGGTGCGGCTAGCGACTTATCTGCGGGATGGTGAGGCAGATAGGTGATGGAAGTTTGTGAAGCGGCTGAAGTTCCCAGACTCAATCACTGTTAGCAACCAGTGGAAGGATTTCAAGGTGGCCTTCTATGACAAGTATTTTCCCGCTCATGTGAAGGAGCAGCTTCGTCGAGATTCTGAAGTCTGGAGCAAGGCACAATGTCGATGCTCGAGTATGAGACTGAGTTCGCCCAACTAGAACATTTTGCTCCTACCTATGAGTCTGAGGAGGAGTGAGCGTAGAGGTTTATGGATGGCTTGAACCCAGGGTTGTAGGTGACGGTGATGGGCTGTCGGTGCTAGACTGTGGAGGACATGATTGGGATGGCTTATCTCTTTGAGGTTGAGCATCAGAAGTATCTAGAGAGTTGTCCCAAAGGGAAGGGTAAGTCTTCTTTTACCTCCCAGTTCTCTTTCTTTGGTCCTTCAAGTGCAAGTAGTTCAGGTAGCCTTGAGAAGAAGCAAGAGGGGAAGTCGAGTGTTTCTTCTATAGGCCAGTGGAGTTTTGCTAGGAGTAGTATAGCTAGCCTCAGTCAAATAGGGTCTAGTGCTCATGTGGGAACCAATGCTTCAACTATGGTTAGGTGGACCACATTGCTGCATATTGTCCTTATCCTCGGCATCCTTTGACCTTAGTAGTGTGCTATAATTATGAGAAGGGGGGACATGTTTAGAGATCCTGTGCGAAACCATCGAAGAAGGTAGGAAGTGCTCCGCGGAAGCTGACAAGGGGACAGGTGTTCACCATTGTAGCTTTAGGCATTGGGCCTTCAGGAGATGTAGTTGAGGATAAGGATGATTAATTGGTTTTGTAATCCTATGTGATTGTTGTAATCTCCTTGTAATCTGAACATCTGCCTAATTGTATGAATGTGTTGGTGTTATTTTGCTTGGCCATCAGGTTCTTTTATTGTGGTTGGTTGGATGGCCAAAGTGTTGTTTTACTCAAGAAGTTCTTTCTCCTTTATCTCTGAGTCTTTCGTGATAGAGTGGGGAGAGAGACCAGCTAGATTGGCCTTCATCTCAATGTGGTGACGTTGTTGGGGGAGCACAGTTTGGCATAAAGGTATCTGCAAACTGTCGACTTGACGTTGAACGACAGAGAGTTCAACGCTAGCCTGATCGTGATGGATATGTAAGAGTACGATGTGATACTCGACATGGATTGGTTGGCGCAGCAGTCCACTTTGATCGACTGTGCTAGGAAGAGAGTTTATTTTGGGTCTCCTGAGGATGGATCTTTCTTTGTGCAAGGTGGGTGTCAAGGTGAGCCTAAGCTTGTCAATTCAGCTATGAAGGCTTATAAGTCTTTAGTCAGGGGTTGCGTGGGATATCAAGCTAGTATAGTTACCTCCACTTCTCCTGAGTTGGGTGTTCCCAACATCTCTGTAGTGTGTGAATATCCTGATGTTTTCTTTAACAATTTGCCGGGTATGCCATCTCACAAGGAAGTAGAGTTCTTGATCGATTTGATCCCCGGTTCTGGTGCCGTGACGAAGCCTCCCTATCGCATGGTGCCAACAGAATTGTGAGAGATCAAGACTCAGTTGCAAGAGTTGATGGACAAAGGGTTTATCAGGCCAAGTGTGTCTTCATGGGGAGCGCTTGTCATGTTCTTCTGTAAGAAGGATGGTTCACTTTGACTATGTATAGATTATCGGATGCTGAACTAGATCACGGTGACGAACAAGTATCCCTTGCCTCACATTGCTGACCTGTTTGACTAGTTGCAGTCTATATCCGTGTTCTCAAAGATTGATCTAGGTTAGGGTATCACCAGTTGAGGATACGAGACTCAGATATTCAGAATACTGCTTTCCGAACACGGTACGGGCATTACGAGTTCATGGTCATGCCTTTTAGCTTGACTAATGCACTGACTGTATTTATGGATCAGATGAAGAGGATTTTCAGCCCTTTTCTAGACCAGTTCATTGTGGTTTTTATTGATGATGTGATGGTCTACTCTCCTAATATTGAGACTCACACTTCGCACTTGAGGGCGGTTTTGGATACTCTGAGGCGTCACCAACTTGTACGCCAAATTCTCTAAGTGTGAGTTTTGGCTAAGTGAAGTCATGTTCCTTGGCCATTTAATTTTTGGAGAAGGCATCAGAGTTGATCCAACCATGGTCGAGGCGATGAGCAGTTGAGAGCGATCCAGGACTTTGATGGAGATACGGAGTTTCTTGGGTCTGGCAGGCTATTATATGAGGTTTATCAGAGATTTCTCCTCCATAGCCGTGCCTTTGACAAAGTTGACTAGGAAGGGAGTTCTGTTTTGTTGGGAACAGAATTGTGAGGCAAATTTTCAAGAGCTGAAGTCTCATCTGGTTTCTGTTCTTGTGTTGACTCTGCCTTCTGGAAGTGGTGGCTTTACTATGTATAGTGACGCCAGTGGTGTTTGTTTGAGGTGTGTTCTAATGCAGCATGGCAATGTCATCGCATATGCTTCACGATAGCTGAAGCATCATGAGAAGAACTACCTGATTCACGATTTGGAGATGATTGCCACAATGTTCGTTCTCAAGCTTTGGCGACACTATATCTATGGAGAGCAGTTTGAGGTCTTCACTGATCATCAAAACTTAAAGTATATCTTCACGCAGAGAGCCCTCAACATAAGGTAGCGTCGTTGGGTGGAGTTTCTAAAGGACTATAATTTCAGTTTGTCCTACCACCTCGACAAGGCCAACGTGGTCGCCGATGCCCTGAGTTGGCATACGCACATGATGGGGAGCCTGATGGTCAAGGAGTAGACCATACTGGAGGATCTAGTGAGCTGCAAGCTGAAGCGGCAAGCTCGGGAGACGGTTGGTGCCTAGGTGGCCAACTTGTCTATTTGCCCTAAGCTGTTAGAGTTTATTGTCGCCTGTCAGCAGCTGGATCCGTCTGTTCAGGCTGTGTATGAGAAGCTAGAGGCTAGTGGAGAGCCTCATCTCTCTGTTGGGGCATATGGAGAGTTGAGGTATAATATGTGTCTTTATGTGCCCCAACATGAGGAGGCCAAGCAGCGATTCTTGGATGAAGTGCATCGGTCTAAGTACACTATTCACCCTGGGAGCACGAAGATGTAGCGAGACTTGAGGCAGAAATTTTGGTGGCCTAACATGAAGAGAGATATTGCTGACCATGTGGCGAGGTGTACAACTTGCCAACTGGTCAAGGTAGAGCACTAGAGACCTGGAGGGACCTTACAACCAATGGATATTCCTATGTAAAAGTGGGAGCACATCTCGATGGACTTCGTGACTGGTTTGCAGCGGACTCAGAGGAAGAACGACACCGTATAGGTGATCGTGGATCGGCTAACCAAGTCTGCTCAATTCCTAGCCACTTAGGTGAGGCTCTTGATGCACCGTCTGATGGAGTTGTATGTCTCCGAATTGGTTCAATTGCATGGTGTTCTGGTGTCCATCGTGTTGGACAGAGACACGAGGTTCACCTCAAGGTTCTGGAGAACTCTACAGGAGACCTTTGGCACCGTGCTTAACTATAACAAGGCATTTATCCTCAGTAGGATGGTCAGATAGAGAGGACTATCCAAACACTGGAGGATATGCTCAGAGCATGTGCCTTAGACTTTCAAGGGAGTAGGGAGGACCATCTGCCACTGATCGAGTTCGCCTAAAACAATAGTTATCACTCGAGCATCGAGATGGCGCTGTACGAAGCTTTGTATGGTAAGCCTTGCAGATCGTTGGTTTGCTGGAGCGAGGTAGGCGAGGGTTAGTTGATTGGTCCATAGCTTGTGTGGTTGTATACGGACAAGGTAGATTTGTTCCGTAGCAGGCTGTTAGCTGCACAGAGTCGGCAGATGACTTACACCTACAAGAGGTGGAGACCACTGGAATTTCTGGTGGAAGATTACATGTTCCTGAAGGTGTCGTCGACCAAGGGTGTCATGCGGTTCGGGAAGCATGACAAGTTGAGTCCTTGCTATATTAGTCTGTACTAAATCACCTAGAGGATCGGTGAGGTTGCTTATCAGTTGGATCTACCACCAGAGATGTCGTTTGTGCATGACGTGTTCTATGTCTCTATGTTGAGGAAGTGCCTAGCTGACACATCTCATTTGATCCCAGTTAAGCCAGAAGGGCTTCAGAAAGATCTGTCCTTTGTGGAGGATGTCGTCCAGATTGTTGACCGTAAGAAGCAGGTGTTGCGGAACAAGGTGATTTTGCTGGTCTTGGTGCGGTGGCGGCATCATGGAGTCCAGGAGGCCATGTGGGAACGTGTGGAAGCCATCCTAGTCCAGTACCAATATCTTTTCGCCTAGTGATCTCAAGGACAAAATCTTCTTTTAAGGTAGGTAGGATGTAACACCTGTAAAATTCATTTTGTAATTATTTACAATTTAATGAATTTAGTTCTGGACGGGTGGTACTGTTCTGAGGTCTGTTTTTGTGGTTTTGTGCTTTTGGACTTGGGCCAGTGGGCTGGCTTTTGTTTGCGTGTCCCTGTGCATGGTTAGCACTGTGCATTGTGGCATTGTGCTTATGGGTCCAGGTGTGAGTCCGTGTGGGGCCCACCTTTGTGGGCCGGTTGTCGAGGTGGGTGGTTGTGTGCATGGGTTTGTGCAGGCAGGTGTGGGTGGTTTGGTATGCATGTGTGCTTACCTTCCACCGTACATGGCTTTATAAGACAAGGCACACTCCTCATGCAACAACGCACTCTTTCCTTCCTTCCCGTGCTGCTTCCTCCTTCCCATCCTGAACACGCTACCTCTCTCTCTCTCCCTCTCCCTCCACTCGTTCTCTCTCTCTCCACTCACCCCCTCCTTCCTGTCTCTCTTACTCTCCCTCTCCTGTTTCTCTTCTCCCCGCATCTTCCTCCCTGTTCGGTGTGCTCAAGGATCGATGGAGGTGTGCAGCGGCTCGTGCCGATATGTGGACCTCCGGTGGTGTGTCCCTGTGGTTGTGAGAGCTTCGTCGAGGGTTGGGATTGTCGAAGTTGGTCGGTGGATTACCGGAGAGCGTTTCTCAGGTATGCACTCCAATTTACTAAGTAGAATGCATGAAAAATGGTAGAAAGGCCTAGGTTACATGTAATCTAGGTTAAATTTAATATTTTAGAATTTATGAGAATTTATTGTGGTTTTTATGGATATTTATGATAGTGGTTGTGGTTCGATTCGTTTTGACCCTCATGCCTTTACGAATTTATATCTTGATGCATGGTGAATGGATTTTGGTTTTGTTTGTTGGGATTTGGAGTAGACTCGAGTCTACATCTTATGTTTTATGTGAGATTTTTGGTGTTTGTTTTGGGAGTCAGATTGGAGGTCCTATTTTGGGTGATTTCGGATATTTGAGGTTGTGCTGTTTTCTGTTTTTTTCAGAAATCGACATACCGAACCATTTCGGTATGTCATTTTTCTGTCAGTTTTGGTCCTCTGGTCAAAATTCGATCATCCAATTTTAGAAAATTGACTGAATCAGGAGATTTCGATCGATCAAACCATCTTCGGTATACCTATTTTGGCCTGAGTGCTGACCGTTGACCTAATTCTATCAACGATCCAGATCGGTCTACCGAACCAGGGATTTTCGACATACTGAACTTATTTTTAGGCATGTCGAATCAGGGCCCAAATGTTTTTATAAAATTTTATTTTTAAGGGTTTTCTGGATTTGTTTGTATTGTCCCTTTGAGATGGGATTGTTGGCTGTTAGTGGTGGTCCCTTAGGACATCTGATGTGCCATTTTGCCGTGGTTTTGGTAGAGTTTTCAAAGATACAAAATGGTTTTGAAAATGATTTCAAAGAAATGATTGGCCTGTTTTGGAAAATAGTTTTCCTGATTTTCTATGTACGGACTGAGACACTATGGGACTGTGTCGTCAGGACCAAGGAATGTGACAACATTCTTGGGTGATTGGGCGTGTCTCCCTGGTCAAGGTATAAAGAGAGTAAATATGCTACATCATATATGCCAACTATGCCAGTTCCTACTTGGCAGCTGAAACAACCTAGCTTTGTGTGCTAGTGCAATGTGCATATGGCAAAACCTGTACCTTAATCTTAATCTTAATAGCTGAAAATAAGTTATGTTTTTATATTTAGAAAATATGAAATTATATTCTTTTCTAATTTATTATTCAATACTTTGCTGGATGAAGTACGATGTGGTTACCAATATAAGGTGAATTTATTGTCACAAGTCTATATCAAATTAATACTTCTTTTTATGATAAATTACTGAGTTAGTTTTTCCTTTTTGTTATTTGCTGGTTAGAACCAGTACTTCATCCGTACCTCATCCATGAAGTCCAATTTTTTTTGTTTTTATGAATGATATCTATTACATTTTTTTTGTACTTGACATTATTATGATGGATATCTATTAGACATGATGTTATATGTATGTAGGCACCCCAATTTTGCAGGTTTGCAGGATGGAATTGTGGTAGCTGGACTTTTAATCACAAATGAACTCAAATCCTGGTTTAGTCCCAAAGCCAAGGAGCGCCAAACCCAACAGTCAATGATCTGGGCCGTGATCAGGGGTCGTATAGGAGCACCTATCAGGCGCACCAGACAGGCGCACCTCTCTGGCGCACCTATCTGGCGCACCAGACAGGCGAACCTCTCCGGTGCACCATACAACCGCACCAGGCATGCGAACCTGGCCGATTCCCTCATCACGACTGTCAATCGTCGTCGGTGCTTGGGTAGATAGCGGGGTGCGTGGGGGACAGCAAGGTTGTTGCAAGTGGTTAGTCTGTTAGGAGGTTTTAGTTTGTTACAGAGTTGGTTAGTTGTTAGAATTTTGTTGAATTTGTTACAGGTTGTTACAACCGTCGGAGCTTCACCTATAAAAGGGATGGTAGTGTGAAGTGAAGAGGTGGAAAAAAGGAGAAAAAGAGGAAAAAAGCGAGAGAGAAAGGGAGGAGGAGATAGAGAGAGTTCCAGGATGAGAGGGGAGGTTCGTGGAGGTGAGAAACTAGAGTTTTCAGCCACCTCCGGCGAGCTACGACGGTGAAGCACATCACCAGACTAGGTACGCCCTCCACTAGCCTCATTTAATTTTCATTTTAGCTTCCTAGGTCTCTCTCTGCCTCCTTTGGTCGATTGCAATAGAGCCAGAGGTCTCCTCTGGTTGGAATCATGTTTCCAGGCTACGTCGGAACCATTCTCCGGTGGTCTAGGTGGGGGCACGAATCCACTGGTTTATTCGTGTCTTAGAACATTAGGTCTTCCTCTCTTGGCCTCCCTCCTGCTTATCCACCCCTTTGCACGCCGCTTCATTGCCTCCTGCAGCCTCCAGGAGCTCAGAGACACTTGCCGCAACCCTTCATGTAGCCCCTTTCTTCTCCGGCACCGTCCCTGGAGTGCCGCGACAGCGAGGGAGACGGGCATCCTACTTCGACCGTCGAGCCTTCGATGCAAACCGTTGGATCTCTTTCTCTCCTCCTTTTCTTACTTCCCGTGGGGTCCGATCCTACATTAGGCCATGGGATAGCCACTGAGTGTCCCTCCGGCAGTCGTCAGAGGCAGGGGTCCATCGTCGGCTACCGCCGCTAATAAAAATAAGTTTTCTTTGAATTAATCTCTGAAACCTTTGTTTTGTTACATTTAGGTCCTTCTCCTCTTGCAAGTAGGTCTTTTCTCTTACAGTTAGGTCCCTGCACTTTTTTTCTTTAAATCATTTGAATAAAATTTTAACTAATATTATTGCATAAACAATTTGAATAAGCCAAATCACTTTTTGTTAAATCATGTGTCCCCTGAGCTTCCCTAATAATATTTTCTAGGCTTAGGAGTTTGATAAAAAAACCCCAGAGTTTCTTTCCATGCGTTTTAATCCAATATTGTTGCATAAACAATCTGAACTTTTCTGAAATTGTTCTAAATGCATGTTTCTCTAGTTAAATTGCATTTTAGCCCCTGAACTTTACAGATTTCACTCTGAATGCATGTTTTCTAGGGTAAAATTACTAAATTGCCCCTGAAACTTTTTGATTTCAACATGAATTCTTTTTCTTGCATATTTTACCCTGAATTTCTACAGAATTGTATTAAATGCATGCTTTGATGGCAAAATTGAATTTTGACCCCTAGGGCCCTCTAAAATGACCAAAAATGCACAGTTTTGCACATTTGACCCCAACTTTCTTCAAAATTACATGAAATGTGTTTGTCAATGTATTTTTGATGATTTAGCTTCAGAATTTCTATTTTCATTCAGATTTTGGGTTTTTTGCACAAAAGCCCCTGGAATTTGCATTTTTACACTCTTGCATGCATTTTGCACATTTTGTTGTGCTTTTTCATGCATATTTCCTTGCATTTTCTTCCTTACGTTGTGCACGCATTTCTAGCTCATTTTAAACTTGGTTTTCTCATCGTTTCGCGGATTTCTCCCGATTTTCGTGTTTTTTTGATTTGATTTGGCTTTCCATCGCACGAGGGCGTACATTAAAAGGCTTAACAATGTTGACATTGTCCCGAATGAGGATTATTTTCTCCAATTTGATTTTCTCAGATTTCTTCAAGTTTTTGCTGATTTACGTGATGCTTTCTGAGAGTTTTCTCGATTTTCACAATTTTCCACATCACCCATGGGCGTACAGTAAAACGGCATTCTCAATGTCTACATTTGTCCCTTGGATTAACTTTTTCCTTTTATTTCATTTCTTCTCTTTGATTTGGCATGTTTTTTCAGTCTTCTTTAGTACATGCATTCAGATTAGGCAAGCATGCACCCACTAGACCATTTGGCAAGTAGGAGACCTAGAAAGACCGAGTTCCTCGAGCGCATGGGGGTGCCTAACCCCTTCCCCATGCGTAACAAGAATCCTTACCCTTTCTCTGGCCTGCATTGATTTGTGCATTTCATCCATTAGGCACACAACATACATGTTTTCTTCATCTTGTTTCCTTCTTGGTTTTCTTTTGTGTTTGGTTTTCCTCGTCTTTCCATTAAAAGACTAGGTGGTGACTCCTTTCCTTATCCTTTCTCATCTTTCCTTGGTGTTTCCGAGTCTAGTCATCTTCTCCGGATTCACCTTCTTCGTCGTGACCGTATTGGGACTCCTCATGTGCTTCCACGCACCCAGTAGAGGAGAGCCGTGCAGGGTTCCGCTGGCATGGTCACAGGAACTGGCGACTCCACTGGGGATAACCAGATTCTAGCTTTCATTTTGGTTTCCTTACTTGTCTTTGGTCTATATACATTGTGCTTGTTTGCTTGTTCTGTTTGACTGTACATATTTAACTCAACATGCCTTTTCTTGCCTTTTTTACACTATTGCTATGCCACCACAAATGCACATGACTTAATTCATGCTTTGTTTGTCAATACTTGCTTTTATTCACCTACTTGTGAGCACTACACTAGCACATGCCATGTTCATGCCTTTTGCTTGTTGTTTGAGTTTTTTTGGATGCCGTGATTGTGTGTTTTTTCCTTTTATTTGAATTTTCCATGATTAAGAGAGTAGAGACATGTTTGCCTCCCAATCTGGTTAAAATAAAACACACAAACTCAGACGAACAACTAATAAGGCATAACTAGGGACACAAAAGCATATTGCATGAATGATCATTATAGGACATGCATCTTCTCCTCTGAGTCCACCCACAGTCCGCGAAGGACAATTCTAGTAGCCCGTTCCATAGCTTTGGTGCAAAGCATGTTGGTAGTTTGTCCCCCCTTGTCTGGGGTCGTGTCGGTGCTAGTAGAGGGTACAGGTCCATGCTACTGCAGGAGACAAGGCCACCAATGCACCACCCTTTCACTGCCTGCGCTCTGGCCAGGATTTAGAACGGGGACCTTACTCTTCTGACCAGAGTTAAAACCCAAACCCATGAGTGCGTCCCACATTGTCAACCCCATGAGGGACATGCATGGTGAGAGAAAGCATGTTAGTAGCATTCATGTGCATGGGTGCCATTCATGCCACCTTAATAAATGATTGCATAGCTAACTCACTTCTTTTGTTGTCTTGTTTTCACTTCTTCACTGTCACATTAGGTCCTCTTCCATTGTCAGGTATAGAGTTCTGTGTGCGAGTTCCTAGGTCTGAGCATGGGAGCTCCTTTCTGTGACCTCAGTCTTGAGGCACTGTTCTCGACTATCTTCTATCGAGCTATTTGTCACTTCCGACGATAGCTCCTCATAGGCGTCATCCTCTCGCTTGCAATTGTAGCCCCATTCTTACCCGTTCGCGGGTTGTTATGGCCTAGCAAGCGTTTGAGACCTTTGCACCAACTGCTCTAGAGGGGATTCCTGTTTCTGCCCCTCCTCCCTCTTTTACGTTATCATTAGTCATTCCATCTCCGCTCTATAATTGCCATTTTCAGGTACCTGGAGTTCCTTATCCATCGGTTTCGGGACATTGGCAGACCCTCAGTGGTCTTGAGCCCACGGATGAGGCGGTTACCATGACAACCACCAAGGCATCTGATCTGATGATACCATGTCCCTCAGTTGACCCTCTTCCACTTGACACATAGTTGGCTACGATTGTCTCATTAGTAGAAATTCAACCCGTAGCATCCTTGAACTTCCAGCCCCCTATGACATCCCTGCCGCTTGCTCTTCCAGCCCTTGGTACTACTACTGATGGTTCTATCACCGGGCAATCTTAGCAACTTTTGGCCCTTGCGCAGATGTTGCAAAACATGGCCTTCTCTTTGGATCCCACTCTGACTGCACCTGTTTGTCCCATTCTCGAGGATCTGCTCTGCCTGCTCAGGCACTTCACGTTGCACCAGTCACACCACCACTGTAGCTGTCGCCACAGCTTCCCGTTGTCCCGACGACGGGCATTTCTACTCTGCCACAGCATGCACAGCATATTCCTCCCTCTACTGGTGGTCCGCCTTTTGGGCTGACAGGAGTACACCGGCCTATGAACCCGACCATATCGGTTCAACAGCTGTTACTCCCACACACAACAACACGCATGACAGAGCATAACATTTCTATACCCTTGCATCAGATACAGGCTTCAGCATGCACACCAACACAAATAACACACATGCACGGGTACGCTGGTCATCACGCTACGGCACCAGGTGGTGAGATGATCGATCTAGAGGAGAACATGGGTGCTGTAGACACAGCGTACGTGAGACCCACCCCGGCTACACATTCAATGTCAGCAGCAACTCCCAATGCGCTTTTCGCCAAGATGAATGACCTAGAGAAAGCTCTACGACAAGTGCAGGGCGGGGATTGCCAGTCTTTCTCCTTCTGGGACCTCTTCTATTTCCAAAGGCGATACTCCCTTCGAACTTCCATATCCTGGAATTCAAGAAATATAATGGGAAAGGCTGCCCAATTTCACACCTTAGGGTGTATTGTGGCAATCTCGCTCAGCTATAGGCTGACGAGAGACTTCTCATTTGCCACTTCTAGAAAAGTCTTACAGGTCCAGCTCTAAAATGGTTCACATCACTGGATATGTCCACCATAAAGACCTGGAATGATCTGAGCCATGATTTTCTGGAGCAGTACTCTTTTAACCTCGACATGGTCCCAAAGCGTGAGGACCTAGTCGCCACCAAGCAGAAGCCCCACGAGTCGTTTAGGGAGTATGTCGAACTCTGGCGGGCCCTCGCTTCACAAGTGCGCGATAGACCTTCTGACGAAGAGTCTATCGAAATAATAGTTCAAGGGGCACAACCAGCCACAGGGGCTCTACTAAGCATCCAGCCGATTACCACCTTTGCATCCCTTATCAAAGCTGGAAGTTTCCGCTGCACTAAATAGTGGAAGTTTCCCTGCGTTAGCAGCATTCGCAAAGCAGACCATGCCTATCGGTAGAACCAACAACAACAACGGTGGTAACAATGGATCCAACACTAGCTACGGTCGAAGGAATGATTCTGCAAGGAATGTTGTGGCATACGTAGGATCTCCTGTTATGTCAACCAACGTGGTGAGCTCGCCAGCTCGTAATCAGGTTGTTTACTCTCCTACACCTAGAGCACCACACACATCACAAATCACCACCACTGCCGAGCCAGTATACCAACCCGCACCGGCAAGGCAAGGGCGCTACCCAGGATCAAGGCGGCTCCCATGACCCGAGAGAGATTACACTCCACTGGTTGAGCCACTGAGTGTCATATTTCCTAAGGTAGCATCACTACTGAAGCTTCCAGAAATCCGCCCACTGCCAAACCCGCTTCCATCATGGTTTAAGGCGGATTTATATTGCAGTTACCATAGAGTCGCGGGGCATACTATGAATAACTGCTATACACTCTGGAATGCTATTCAGGACTTGATTGACTAAAAGGTCATCAGTATTAACACACAGGAGGCAGAGATCGCGCCCACTGCACAAACACCTCAATCATCTGCATCAACATCTAGCAACGTAGTCAACCGACCTTTGCCTAAGCATGCGCTCGGAACCTCGGGAGTTTATTTCCTTTCTTCGGATGAGGTTGAACCTTTTGATCCTTCTCTCCTCATCTATGATGTTTCAGAACCGATCTCCTATCAGCTGAGTCAATCCTTCATTGAAGCTTCTAACTCTGTAGTCAATATGATCCAGTTAACTGCCCGACCGAGGCGTACGGCTACCAGACCTACCATGCAATCCACCCCACCAACAATTAGCCTACTAGCCAAACCAAGGCATGACCTAACCCACCAAGTGCCAATACCTATGTAGCCAGTCCCAGTGGAATTAAGGGCCCATGCTCCTGTGGTCATCAACTTGACACAGGATACTCACCACATGCCTTATAGTTATACCGCAGACATGTGTGTTGAGGTAACGCGATCGGGAAGGGTATACAAGGCCCTGGTCCCAACAAACAAAACTAGTCAGCTTGTGACTTCATCCTCCCAAGCAAAAAACCATATTCCCAGTCCAATCAATGAATAGACAGTCACAAGAGCTAACACCACTGTCAAAGTTGACCCACCTGTAGTCGACATCACTACCCAGCTAAAAAAGGTCAAAGTAGACATCTCCATCTGGGACTTAATCCATACTTCTGTCGAACATAGAGTGGCATTTCTTCGAGTTTTTCAGGCCGCTCATGTTTCCTCAACCATACAACCATCGGCCTTGGAGAACATGGTAGGGATGATAGCCGCGCCAGAGGTCATTTCTTTCTCTAGTTCAGAGCTTCCTCTAGTAGGGACTAATCACAACCAGCCCCTATTCATCACGGTGCAATACCAAAATTTCCGCTTTTGTCTCACTTTGGTAGATAATGGCGTCGGTTTGAACGTTTGCCCCTTGCGAACCGCAAGTCAGGTGGGCTTTAAATCAGAGGACATTACTCCAGTAGTGAAAGAAATGACAGAATTCGACAACACGCACCACGATGCCTTAAGGATCTTAATCATTCCCTTAATCATTGGTCTTGCTCGTTTCGAGGTCGAATTCTATGTTGTCGACCTCAAGCCGTCTTTCAATCTTCTGCTTGGCCACCCTTGGCTACACAAGCATCAGGTTATCCCCTCAACCCTTCACTGTATGATGAAGTTCCATTAGAACAACGACATTGTCGTTGTGATGGCGGAAAACCTTGAAAAGGAGAAGGTTGAGGAAGTCTCTTCAGTGTCGCTCCATACTGTCCATTTTGACTCCAAACCTTCTGATGTGCTCTACCGTGTCGACCGTTTTGAACTGGTCAATTTTATTCCGATTCTCGAGCGTGCCAGTGATTTGGTCGCTTTTGGAAACCCCTTTTTAATGATCGAGAATCTCTGTCAGAGATGGGGATACGAGAAGGGAGCACCTCTCGGGCGGAATGGCCAACGAATCACTGAACCAATTGCCGCAAAGAGAAGATGCGAATTTGAAGGGTTGAGATACAAGCAGAAGCCACACGACGGATACGCAAAGCATCGTAAGTTCCAAAAGCTCGTTATTCCACAAAATTTAAATAACTTTGTTAGTGAAGAATTGTTGGATCGCAATCGAAGTTTGGTGCTTGCAGAGCCTGGGCCGGACAAACTAGTCAATGGACTGGACTGGATATGTGTAGAGGATTATTACTCAGCGGAGGAAATTATGGACCACAGAATGGGTTAGGCATCATCCATGCCACCAGGGATAGCTATGCTGGCATTGCCACCTCTAGAGTCAGTTGAGGGTTTTTCAACAAATCCAGTTGCAGTCTAGGATTCAACGAGGGAAGATGTAGCAGTAATAGCATCAGAGCAGCAGTAAGTCTTGAAGGGGTTACAGCCAGGTGTAACCATGCCGGCGACAGTCGAAATGATTTTGACGCGAACAGCCAAAATGCATGAGGGACGGCAAAGTCACCGCAAAAACAATAAAAATAAATATGCAAATGCAGGAGTCATCACCTTGTCTATTAAAATGGAACACGAGGAAAACCATATAAAACATGCAAATCGTGCAATGGAAAAGCAGGTCATAAACCAGATATGGGTAAGGATCCCTGTTACGCACGAGGAGGTATTAGGCACCCTCGTGCTCCCGATAAATCAGTCTTCTATTGGTTTCTCATTTGCTTATGAAATGTCGGCTTTTCAGCCTTTTCTGTACACCTGAGGGCAATATGCCATGCGATGCTTGGTGTCTTATGCTAAATAAGGGCGCATGATGTGCAAGGTGTGTCCTAGTGCTCAGAAGTATCACTCGTATATCGGGTCAAGTGTCGATGCAAAGTCATTGCATGAATAAAGTCAAAGATTTATCAATCTCGAGTGATTTTTCATCCTTGCTTTGCTATATGCCAAATGCAATCTAACATGCAAAAAAATGACTAAAAATAGAAAAGGGTCTTCCTGGATATACAAACTGAAAGCAAATCGAAACTGAAAACCATGCGAAAACCTACTGTGTGCTACTAAAAAGAGGCTGCTGCGCCTGTTAGGTGCGCCAGACTGGTGCTCCAGTTTGGTGCGCCACATATGTGCTGCTATGTGGGCCAGAAAGATGTACTGAGGGAAAACAGAAATCCATGCAGTGCAAAGTCACCTATGAATGCATTACAGGAAATCATGTCATGTAAAACTCTTTGTAAAACTTGGAAAATATGCTTTAAAAGTGAAAGAAATGCAAGTGTAATGACTTGTGGACCTTGTACTCAAGGGCTAGTAGCCTCACACAAGATCCCACCTTATTCATGCTAAAATGTATGCAAGAAGGTTCAGATATGTCTCTGGATCATGGGCTGATGCACAAGGTTCTCCATATTGGAATAGAGGCAAACAGCCTACCAGATTTTAGCCATGGGTTGGGCATTCAAATGGGAAAATAACTAGGAAACAATTGTTATTTTGGGTTGAAAACATGCATGCAAAAACCATGAGATGTCAGAAAACCAGCAACAAAAGAATCGGATGCAAAATCATCAGAAAACTATGTAAACAAGGATGCCAAAATGAGTATTTTGCTCTCTGACCAGTCTAGTGCTCCTGAATGGGGCGCCAGAGTGGTGTGCTGGAGAAGTGCGCCACTCTGGTGCACCATATAGGTGCTCCCCAGAAAATCTAGATCAGACTGCAATCTGATCCAGAACCTGACCTAGAATAAAGATGGGTGACTTGTGCCAATGCAAGTTGATTCTTGCGAGCATTAAAAGCATGATGGGATGCATCTGATCACAACTATCTATTATCATTAAAAAAAACAAGGTGACTAAAATGGGTTCATGGCAAGAACACATGCAAACTGCAAAGGATACAAACATGGAACAATTAAACCCAACAGAACATGTAAATGATGATCATACCAAGAATATAACAAGGAAAAGATTGCTCATGTAGGTGACATAGTGTAGATTTTTATGCTAGAAATAAAGTAAACATGCTTGCAAACAAATATGTAGGTGTGCATGGAGAGCATCTAACAAGGAGGACAAGTAAATTCATCACAAAAACCTCATGAAGATACAGAAAAAATCAAACCATATATGGAGCTTCTAGAATGCTATTTCATTGCTAAAGAAAAAGAACTTAAAGGAAAAGTAAGAAGGGCCTACCTTGTCCAAGATGTTCCTTCAAGAAAGAAACGAAAGACCCAAGATAATAAGCTCCTTGACGCTTTGGAAGGGCTGAGAATACCTCTGGGTGCAAGGCAAAGCTTGAGTGCTCATGTGAATAATTACAGAATTCTGGAGAAGGCTAGTGTAGCTGTGTGTCTCTATCTTTCAAGATGATCAACCCCTTCAAATGGTTGCTTATGGGGTCTATATATAGGGATTTTCCATGAGTAACTCCTAGGACAACAAGGATCCTCGTAGACGAAAAGCCTGGAAGATTCCATGGCATATTCGCCGGTAGAGGTAACAGCCATGGGAGGTGGAGAGCCAGTAGCCAGCAGCCTGAGAAATGGCTGGGCACCTGGTATGTGCGCCTGGTTTGTGCGCGGGGTTGGTGTGCTAGGTAGGTGTGCTAGCTAGGTGTGCTCTCCTACTTGTCTAGATTTCTTGTTGGGATGTGGGCCTGCTATGGGTTTAGGATTGGTTCAAGGGTTAGCCACATCCAAAGCAACATCTGGAAAGCTCATCTATGAGTCACCTCAAAATCGGGGTGTCTACATATGCCTCTCCTTGAGTAAGGTCGAGGGACGAAGGGAACCAAGACCGATGCTCAGGGTTGACAAGATACCCCCATTTTGAGGTTACAGAAGGATGGTGTTTGTTGTAGGCAGTAAGTCACTTATCCGGTGGATGCACCGAAAGTCGTGACTTGTTGCCAAATGCAAATGTGAATGCGAAATGCATGCAACAATTGATCTAAATGCTGGGGAAGTGATGCCAATGCGAAAAACAAATGCAAGATCCGATGCTGAAGGCTGATGCGAAGCTGATGCTAGCAAAAACACAAGAATGGGTGCTTGCAAGATGATGCGATGCTGATGCTATTGCTAAAAGAAACATGGCAAAAACAAACAAATCCTGCACACAGAGGAAACCACGGGTAGGTAAATGATAAGTTGTCGGACTCATCAGTCGGATTATTGAGGTTATCAACCTAAGAGATGGGATATGACAAGTCAATCAAGTCTTGTCAACCCGACCGCCTGACAGCGTGACGGTTCTCAACTGAGTAGTTGGGGATACCAGTCCAAGGAAAAGGGGTATGACAAACATATCATTTGTCAAACAAGAAGGCCCTGTCCGCACAGACCAAGGGCAAACAAAGAGGTTTCGCGCCCGCAAAAACTCAAAACGGAAGAGAGAAACAAACGGACCTTGACCGCTCAGTCAGAGGGTCAAACAACTGGATTCCGTGCCCGCGAAAACCCAAAAGAGAAAGGATAAAGACCTTGACTGCCTGGTCAAAAGGTTAAGCAGTTGGATTTCCTGCCCAGGGAAATCCTAGAAAGGGGCTACGACCTTGACCATCTAGTCAAAAGGTCAAGCCACAAAATTTCCTGCCCAGGGAAATCCAAGAAAGGGGCTAGGACCTTGACCATCTGGTCAAAAGTTTAAGCCATACGATTTCCTACCCAAGGAAATCCAAGAGAGGGGCTAAGACCTTGACCAACTAGTCGAAAGGTCAAGCCACAGGATTTCCTGCCCAAGGAAATCTGAGAGAAACCAAGGACTTTGACCGCCTGGTCAAAGTCAACTAGTTGGATTCCGCGCCCGCAAAAGTCTTGGAGAGGCAAAGGACATTTGACCGCCTGGTCAAAGCCAGCAAGCTGGATTTCGCGCCCGCGAAAATTCAAAAGGGGCAAAGGACCTTGACTACCCAGTCAAAGATCAACAAACTGGATTTCGCGCCCGCGAAAATCCAAAAGGGGCAAATGACATTGACCGCCCAGTCAAAGTCAGCAAGCTGGATTCCGCACCCGCAAAAATCCAAGAGGGGCAAATGACGTTGACCGCTTGGTCAAAGTCAACAAGTTGGATTCCGCGCCTGCGAAAATCCAAAAGGGGCAAACGACATTGACTGCCCGGTCAAAGTCAACAAGCTGGATTCCGCATCTGCGAAAATCCAAAAGGGGCAAATGACATTGACCGCCCTGTCAAAGTCAACAAGCTGGACTTCGCGCCCGCGAAAATCCAAGAGGGGCAAATGACGTTGACCGCCCGGTCAAAGTCAGCAAGTTAGATTTCGCACCCGTGAAAATCCAACAGGGGCAAATGACATTGATCGCCCGGTCAAGGTCAACAAGTTGGACTTCGCGTCCGCGAAAATCCTAAAGGGGTAGAAGGGTCTCATCTGCTCAAAAGGAGATCCCGGAAAATATAGTGATGATCCCTAGATTGTCCCCCAGGAAGGGGAACTGTAATATGCTGAATGCTGATGCTGCGGTGTAGAGACTAGCACTCTTGCTAAGATGCGTGTACAATCTCTTCTTTGTTGGAATTTTCAATATTGTTTGCAAAAGGTGAGGACTTATTTGCAAATATCCACAACTTTGAGGGCTTTATTGCAAATTACCCAATCACGACTGCCTTTAATTGCTATACTGCCATTATGCTGTGACATTAGAGATTCTGCTGTATATCAACAAATGTCTGCTTTAAATTAAACTTCCCACATCCTTTGTAGACTAATCTGCAAATTTACGAAACGTAGGGGGTTTTCTGCAAATTACCCCCATCCAATGCATTTTGTGGGCCATGTGTTTGACACTGTACATCTTGCTCTTGGAACGTAAGCTGCGAGGTGTTAGGGGCTGAAACGCAATTTCCACGGCCATTTTGCATTCTGACTTATTTCACACGTGGGTCCCACTGAATAACTGCCATAATCGTCAAGAAATATTTTTCATTTCTCCCTGCTGGGACTGCAGATGTATTTGTGTTGCTTGGCTCTTCATGGTTCTGCTGATTTGATTT
Organism: Posidonia australis; assembly: GCA_024699735.1. Taxonomy (NCBI): domain Eukaryota; kingdom Viridiplantae; phylum Streptophyta; class Magnoliopsida; order Alismatales; family Posidoniaceae; genus Posidonia; species Posidonia australis. The sequence goes on from JAMKQA010002626.1 coordinate 42,344, forward strand.
CATGTTCCCCAAAACAACATGTATGCATACATATATTTGATTTTCTTCTCTTTATATATGCCCCTTCATCTTCCTCCCCATTTATTCTTCTTTCTCCAAACGAAACCCACTCCCGCTTCTCCTCATCTCTTCTCCATCTCTTCACAGCAGTGGCGCGTAGGAGGTGCGCCGACGAAGTGCTCTTGGTCGGTGCGGGATTTTGACGCAGGGGCATCGCGCGGCGGACGTGCAGCAGTGATGGCCGACAACATGGATCAGACCCTCCAGGATTGGCTTGATAGGGGGTCTTTGGCAGAGGTAATCTTGATCTCTTCCCATCTGTTTTCTCCTTGCTTGGGCTTGCATTTCCTCTGGGTTTTTGGGTGATCATCGGTTGGAAGGGTTCTAGTGGGCAAGGGTCGACTCCGGTAATTTGTGGCTTGGGTTCGGTGGTTGAAATCACCGGAGGAAAGCAGGTTACGGGGAGCAACGGCCAATGGGCTTGGTTGGGCTGCCCGTGAGTAAACTTTGGTGGTCATGGCTGCGCAATGGCGGGCCGGAGTGATGGTGCTGGTCGACGGAGTGGGAGGTGGGTTTTGGCACTGACGGGTTGGTGGTAGGCTGTCGGCGGTGCTTTGGCGGGCTCGGGCTCTTGTGGGCGAAGGTGCTGGTTTCGTGATGGTGATGGAAGGTTTTCCAAGGCTTGGGTTACAAAGAAACTTGCTGTTATTTATGCCATACGTGCCATGCTGCCATCCATGCCATTTTCTGATTTGTTGCTAACTACTTTTGAATCAAGTTGCTGAACCACTTGATAGCCTATCCAGAGTATTTCATTTTTGAAAATTTAACAAGAGAATATTGTCCCATCAAACCCTGAACTGCAACTGTATGCCTGTCTATACTTGCATTTTTGCCGCCATATGCCATAGTACTTTATTTAAATGCCATGCCCCTTGCTATTATGCCAATGAATGTAATGCCACATTTGACTTTGACATATTTGCATTCGTCATGCCTGCTACTGCTGTTTAACTCTTGGTTCGGCTTATTTTTTCTTTCCACAGGATGACTTAGTTCCCGAGGGGGGGACCCCACAATCCTCGCGGGACATGCCTTCTAGTTCTCGTCCCAAGCGGCGAGGCAGTTCCTCGAGGTCGCGGGCCTCTAGCAGCTCGACTCCTGCAGTCCCCAATGAGGTAAACCCAAAACTGGAAGAAACTGTATATACGCCTGGTGTTTTGTCTGACCAATGCATTTCAGGTGTCTGGTAATTTCGAGGGGCGGCTGCTGAGCGATCATCATATCTGCCAGAGTCCTGACTTTGGAGTAATTTCCTGCTTTACTGAGCTTTAACCATTATAAATTGCTTTCTAACTTGGTATTAATTCTGTTTTTGACATTTCAAGAGGAGGATGCAAACCGGATCATGCGATGCCACTAGGGCCCAATGCTTGATCACTTCCATCGTCTGCCAGATTTTCTGCAGGACTTCCTCCTACACCGCTCCCCATTTGGAGGTTTGCTTCACATACCCATCATTCACGGCCATTATAACTTCTTCAGGGCTTTGGTGGAAAGGTGGAGATTTGAGACACACACTTTCCATTTTCCATTCGACGAGCTGACCGTCCTGCCTGATCAGTGGGCTCTGCTGACGAGCCTTCCCTTCGGTGATGAGCCGATTATAGGTGAGACCACTCACGGTATGCACCTCGCTCCTGCACATTTAGGCCGTGTTCCTCCAAAGCCACCTCGGGGAAAATACATGATCACAGTAGGATGGCTGAGAGAGTGGGACAAATTCTAGCCCAACCCCGAGCCTGACAGCGAGGAGGCAGACTTTGTACTGAGGCATTTCCTATTGGACCTTCTGGCCATGACGTTTTGTGATTCATCTGCTTATTGCATCCATGCTGATTGGATAGCGTATTTAACCAATCTAGAGCATCTGGATCATTATGACTGGGTCGACGCTAGCTATACCTGGCTGATCTGTGGGCTTGACAATGTGGTTAAGCTTGGGCGCCGCTCTTACGTGGGGCTATACCCTCTACTGACTATAAATATTTGCTTTTATTACTTTGCAAAATAAAATTCCTTTATGCTTAATATTTGATAAACTGACTTCTGTCTACCATTTCCAGTATTGGATTATGGAGCATATCACCAGAGGGCATAGTTTCAGTCGCCTTCGGGACGAGCTTCTACCCCTTCCCCGCCAGTGGGTCGAGCCGAACCATCGGGCTGCTTCTGGGGTCTATAGTTACAAGTCCTACTGGTAATTGCTGGACCTGGTAGAGCTCGAGGATGTAAGTTTCCCTTCCTTTTTTATGTTGTCTCCTCTAATGCTTGCTTAGATTGCTTATATATTTCTCTTGCTTTAAAACTGGTTCATCTGCGCTCATTTTCCAGATATGATGGCTTTGACGGGGCTCCCCTGAACTCTGGTCGCGTTCTTAGGGACAAGCAGGTGAAGTTTTATTGCATGAAAAAGTCGGCTTATTTCCTTCCGGGGCGAGTGCGGCATCAATTCCTGAACGAGTTCTGCATTCCTGCCCGTCCTCCTTCTAATATGGATCGTCCGGCTACGACTCGCTCAGTTGCTAGAAGCCGGCATGCAGCAGCTATAGCCTCCCAGGACAGACATGTCCTTCGGGAAGTTAACTACACAGACTATCTGGCTTGGTACAGGCGTGTGGGGAAGCCGTACCTATTCGAGGAGGCAGTGCGGGATTGCCAGCGTGGGATGTGGTATGCCTCTGACTAGGCCAAGGTACATGATTACCACTCCTGCTTAATATTGCTGATATATGAATTATATAAGTCTGACATTTGTCACAATCCACAGGGCTTTGAAGAACAATTTGGCACCTTTTATGCTGACATCCACCGGAAGAGGGTAAGATTTTTACTTTGCAAATTATCATTTAAAGCACGCCTGACACTTCTATTATTTTGCAGGAACTGCATTGGCGTAACATCATTCGGGTATGTCTCTCTTTCTGCTTTTGTTAACTTCTCTTATAACTTTGCCTGCTAATAGAAAACTTTGACATTGCAACAAGATTTCCCAACTTAGGAGGTGAATATAGCCAGTAGCGGGGACTTCACTATGGAGGCATCTGAGGAGGACCGCTCAGATACTGAGGTTACCCAGAGGGTCCATGATTCTGCTCCCCGTTCCCAGGCTACTGCTGCTGCTCAGTGGTCGCGCCAAATCACCCGACGAGGCACTCGTCTCCTGGCCGAATATTTCCAAAAGGCAGCATCTAACGAAGAGGATTCAGGCGAGGAGTAGTTTTTTTTGTATTTGTAGTTCTTTCCAATTTTGTAAGAACAGTGGATTATGGTAACCCTTTTGAAAATTTATAAAAGATCCAGATTCCGTGATGTGCCCCCCCAGGGGTTTTATGAGTATGCTGTATGCAGGTTCTCTGTGCAGGTTTAAAATAAATGGCGTCGATTTGGCGAGGTCCCAAATTCAGGGGAGGTGCTGTTGAAATTTGCAGCCATCCCAGGCGCCACCGAGGTGCGCCGCTTAGGTGCGCCCTTCAGATGCGCCTCTAAAAATGGCGAGTTTGTTTTTCCTTTTTTGTTGAAACCCCTTTTATTTTCCCTATATAAACTCGCATTTTGCGATAGTGGCCGCCGTCCTTTCTGAGAAAACAACGTTGGATCCTTGCTTCTAACTCTCTTTTGGATCTTTTCTAAGCACCGGCTACGCATCATACTCTACATCACAATGGTATGTATGCTTTCTACCGTTCTTCTGTTGATTTCTCGTTGGCTTCTTTGTGCTTTGCTGCAAATTTTGCGTTCTGTGATATTATCCCAGTCCTATAACAAAATATCTTGAACATGCGTCTTATTTATGCATATGCTTTCTGTATTATATTCTGCTGGTTTGTGGTGCTTGCCCTAGATTTATGTCAAGTTCTGCCTTTTTATTGCCATATTTGGCCCAAATCCGTGTTTGCAGAGTTATTCTACCATGGTGACACCAAAACACTACTCAGATGCTCTGCGTGGTTGGATTGATGCTTTGACAGCTGCTGACCGCGAACAATTATGGGCCTAGGGCATTTCCTCCTCCCTTCTGAGTATAGCTAAGGTGGAGGTTAACTGGCATCTGCTGTGCACTGTGGCTCGATTTTGGAAACCGGCCTTGCACGTTTTCCGCTTTGGGCAGGTTGAGATGACTTTGACTTTAGAGGAAGTCAGACGGATTTGCGGCTTGTCACCATTCATGCCCCCTCCTGTCTTTACTTGCCATGACAGCTATGTTCATGTTTTGAGCCAACTCACGGGCATGGCTAGAGATGTCAGAGAGGAAAGACTTGTCTGCAGAGATGGATCTACAACCATGGTGCGCTTGGACTATTTTGATGAGATCATCAATGCCCGTTCATCCTTAGGCATCCTGTGGCTTTACAGCTTTGTACTGTGCTTCCTCCAGGAGCTCATATTTAGCCATGGCTGGACGACTGTGGCACTCGAGGTGGGATAGATAGCCTGGGCGATAGTAGTTCACCAGATTGATTTGGCTCTTGTACTACTTGCTGAAACCTATGTTGGTTTGGATCGGGCATTGAAGCGCTCCCGCCATTTCCTTAGATGTGGTGCTCTGGTGCAGGTAAGCAAGCCATTTAAATATTCTGTTGTGCTTTTCTTAATCATGATTCCTTTTTTGCCAGGTTTGGTTTGCTGCCCATATGGGGATGAAGATTCTTCGCCCTCGGCCGTCTGCTTTTGAAGCCTATAGCCGTACCTGCCATTCTAGGACACCTCCAGGGGTGCAAGAGCTATGCAACAGACTGCAGAATCTTGCCGAGGATTCAGTAACATGGTGTATTATATCCTCGACGTCAAGAACCTTTACTGCCTTTTTCAATGCCAGAGATATGCGGCTCGTGGTCCTTCCAGGATTTTCGGGAGGCATGGAGTATCATCCCGTCCGAGTCCTCTGCCAGTTCGACTTTTGCCAGGATTCCATTGAGCAAAGTCCCTGTCCTGATCAGTACAAGAGGTATATAGTTGGCTCAAATGCAACAACTTCAGAACTGGCCCGCAAGACGCAGGCTGGCATCAAGTCCTCTGATCTTGCTATCACTAAGGGTTCTGGCTGAACGGTGGAATACGAAGCCGAGATATGGGAAACATGGCCTTTGAGCGAGATCCCACCTAGCAGCACTGATTTCACAGGTGCTAGCAGTTCAAAAAGGCCCAGAATTGATTAGCAATACATATATCAGTGATGGACCAAAATAAGAATTTTATGTCATTTCTGCATTGCTTGTATGTGTTCATGTATTCCACAACTTCCCTCAAGATTAAATAATCGGCATGCCCCTAGTCTCAGATGCTCCCAATTAAAGAAGCGATTAACATGGCCCTAACCGAATGCCTATTTGCCCATACCACGACCAATAAGGCAGCTGACATGCCCCTGGTCGGAATACAGACAAAATGCCTTGCAAAGTAAATGCAAATATGCTAAATGCTGTGCAAAAAGTGCGAATGCAAAGAAAAGGGTTAATTGATATATTGGTGCCCTCAACGCCAAGGAAGCCTATTTTGCCTGTTGTAGGAGGTGACACTGTCCTCGACTCATGAGGTACTAACCTAGGTACTTAGGTTTATTTGTGGCTCTCCTTCAGATTTATGGGCTTCATGCCAAATTCTTGGGGCCCTATATCTACTTTTTTAAGGATCCATTTTCTTTTCTCCCTCATAGGCATGCTAAACCTACCATACTCCTGCTTGGAGGTAAAATACACTTAGGCTGAGGGGGTGGCTGCTATTTCCCTTGTGCTGAAAGGGGTGGCTAGTCCCTTGATCATGTGGGCTTAGTAAGTGCATGCTCCAACTCCTCTCCAAGTTATATGGTAGGAGTAAGGTTGTTCACATGCCTCTCTCAGTAGAGCTTAGCTTCTGTCTACTGCTTCTGTCTTCCTATTTTCTTTTATGCTCCAAGGTTAGTGTATTTTTTCCTTTAATGCTCACACTCTCTCTAGACCTAACATTTTTTCCTCCCTTTGGAGATATAGGTCCCATGGGGATTTGTTCATTTAGCCCATTTCTCTGAAATCTCTCTCTCACACCCTAAGCTTCTAGGGTAGTAGCACATGAGGAGGACTTGACATGTCTTACGCAGGCAGGCTTCCGATTTTCCTCATCGGTCAATGATGATGCTATGCAGAAAGAAAAGGTGCAGGAGATTATTCATGCTGTGCTAGAATGCAATAAAATATATAAAAAAACATGAAAATGCATGGCTCATGGTGCAAGGCGTTCGGATTGACTAAGAGTTACTGATAATACTTCTTTAAGTAGGAGGCATTGACAGGCTCTGACTGCACTGTATGGTCCATGCCTTCAAGAATGATTGCACCCCCTGACAGGGCTTCCTTATTTTTGGTTTTGGATGTTTTGATTTTTTGGTATTTTCTTTTTTCTTGTTAGCTGTACAAAATTCTGCTTGCTGGCGGCTGCTTTGCTGTAAACTGGTGAGGCTGCCATTGACTATCCTACTTATGCTTGATTCAAGGATTTGATCCTCACCCTCAAGGTGAGGCTTATATTGCCAATACCAACTAGACCCACCTCCTAGCTGACAGGAGATTAACTCCAATGGTCTAGTATCCCTTTCGTCTGTTTCTCGCAGGACCATAATTGAAACCTGGTCCTGGGGTGGTATTGGTGCTTCTGCTGGTGGTGCTGTAGCAACTGCTTTGCCCTTTCTCCTGCGATCATGCTCTGCTAGATCTTCTGCAAGCACATCTAGCTGCTCCTGAAATAAGAGGTCCAGATCCCCGATGTCATCATCTCAGTCTGCTTCTTGGACCACTATCTGGGCTGCTGACTGCTTTGTCTACATGATATCCTATTCTGTACCCTGCTGCTCTAGCTGATTGCTATCTCGATATGAATCCTTTAGGCAGACTCAAGCTGATGGTGCTGACACTACATATGAACATGGCGTTGTGATCTCTTCCTTTGGCAGCATCGTTCATAACCCAAACTGTCTCGCTCGACCCATTCTTCGGCCTCGATCGGCTCGACGATTCCTTGGCCATAAAGCCCTAGAGGCGATCCTTTCTCGTATCCCCATTTGCGACACAGGTTATCGACCATCAAACGAGGGTTGCTAGAAGTGGCCAAATGGCCGGCAAGCTCTGAGTCTCGAATAAAATTAACCAGCTCAAACCGATTAACCCGATAGAGGACATCGGAAGGTTTAGGCTCGAAGTGAATGGTCTGAGGGGCTAGAGCAAAGATTGACTCAACCTTCTCCATATCTTCTGCCAGGACAACAACCACATTGTCATCCCAGTAAAACTTGATCATACGATGGAGGGTTGAAGGAATGATTTGATGCTTGTGAAGCCAAGGGTGTCCAAGCAACAGATTGAAGGAGGGTTCAATATCTACGACATAGAACTCCACGTCGAAGCGAGCAGGGCCTATAGTCAGGGGAATGATTAGAACTCCAAGTGCATCATGATGCGTATTATTAAAAGCTATCATCCCTTTCATAGCTGGTGTAATGTCCTCGGACTTGAATCTGATTGCACTTGCCGTGCGCAAGGGGCAGACATTAAGGCCTGCACCATTGTCCACCAGTGTGAGGGGGATGCGAAAGCTTTGATACTGCGCAATGATGAACAAGGGAGAGTTATGATTGGTACCAGAGGGAGGTAACTCTACGCTAGAGAAGGAGATAACCTGAGGTGTCGCAATCATTCCTACCATGTTTTCCAGGGTTGCAGGCTCTATGGTTTGGGTTACACGGGCTGCTTGAAAAACCCTAAGGAAAGCTTCTCTGTGTTCAGTCGATGTATGGATTAGGTCCCAAATGAAAATATTGGCTTTAACCTTCTTAAACTGGGCAGTGATGTCAGCTGAAGGTTGGCTGCTAATGGTAGGATTGGATGGTGCTACTCTAGGCATAGGTGGTTGAGGAGAATGTGCTTGGAGTTGGGCAGGGGCTGCTGTTATAGGTGTTGGTGACCTAGATGGCTGGGCGTGTACCCGGTTAGGGGTTAAGGTTGAGGGGTCAAGCCTAACTGCTGGGGGTTTGTATACTCTGCCTGATCGTGTCACTTCTGCACACATTCCTGTGGCATAATTGTATGGGACACGATGCGTGTCATGGGTCAAAGTAACAACAACCAGGGGACGGGCTGCTAATTGTACAGGTGTAGTTGAAGGATATAGGTGGGTAGGAGTGTAAACCTGAGGATGCTGGGAGTATTGGTGAGGGTACTAGTGGGCTTGAGGATGTGCTGGCTGACTTGGCCTAGATTGGGGCCAGGCAGATAAATAAACTGGAGCTGGAGGCTAGGGATACACTACAGGCGGCACCTCAGAGTATTCCGACTCGACGACAGAACGGATCATAAAAACAGATTCCTCGGAGTTATCGAGGAAAGAACGATACAACTGGTGGGGAAAAGGGGACGACTCACGATGAATCAAGTCGGTTGGACAGATAGAGGAAGAGACAGACTCAGAAGGAGAGAGCAGCAAAAGAAAGAAAATTGACTCTCGAGGAACCTGGCGCTCCCGGAGAAGGATGCTGCGGCAAGGGTTGACTAACTATGCTGGGGTGTGCTGGAGTGGCTACTGGGGTATGTGCTGAGGTAGCTGCCTGGTATTAATCACAATGACCTTCTGGTCAATCAAATCCTGGACAGCGTCCCTGAGTGTCAAACAATTGTACCAGGATGGCAGCGGATTAGGCAGACGACGCACCTCAGGCAGCCTCAGCAAGGATGCGACTTTAGGGAATACCATGCTCAAAGGTTCCACTAAAGGGGTATAGTGGCGCCTGTCACGGCGTTGTCGCTTCGGCTGTGGATGTGCCAATGGTGGGCGCGTCCTAGCCGACAGGTTAGGATATACTGGTGTGGCAGTGGGGGTAATGTGTGATGCATGCTGTGCTCTAGGTGCAGGCGTGGGTGCATAAACTACATGGTGCTGCGGGGGTGGGCGGACATTTGCCGGAGCAGCAGGGGATCTGATATAAGAGACAGTATTTTTGGAGGGATCCTGCCTCCTGGGTGGATTGGTGTTGGGGCTGTTGTTGTTGTTGTTGCTGCTAGGGCCACTATGTAAGGCAGTGGCCTGTTTGGCAAATGCAGAGAGCGCTGGAAAACTGCCGCCACGCAGTGAACTCTCAACACGGGTGCCCGCCCGAAGCAGTGCAGAGAATGTGGTGACAGGTTGTATGCTGAGCAGAGCACCAACCGCTGGCTATGCTCCCTGGATCACTATCTCAATAGACTCCTCGTCGGAGGGTCTATTTTTGACTTGTGAAGCCAAAGAGCGCCAACGTCCAAGATAGTCCCTAAATATTTCTTGGGGTCTCTGCCTGAGAGTGACTAAGTCCTCCCGCTTGGGGACTAAGTCAAGGTTGAAGGAATATTGCTCCAGGAACGCCTGTGTAAGGTCGTCCCAAGTTTTGATGGTGGCCATGTTGAGGGAAGTGAACCACTTTAACGTGGGCCCCGTGAGACTCTTTTGGAACAGGCGGATTAACAACCTTTCGTTAGCCTGGAGTTGAGTGAGGTCTCCGCAATAGGCTTTGAGGTGGGCAATTGGGCAGCCCCTACCATTGTATTTTTCAAATTTCGGAATATGAAAATTCGGGGGGAGAGTCGCCTTTGGGAAATAACTGAGGTCCCGGAATTGGTAGGACTGGCAGTCCCCACCTTGCACTTGTCGAAGAGTGCGTTCCAGATCATTTACTCTCGCGAGGAGAGCATTTGGAGCTACTGCAGTTGTGGATTGTGCAGTAGAGGCGGGTGTCGCGTACACCATATGGGTTGCCCCTAAGGGTTCCTCCGGATCCACTATTCCGCTGTCTGGTGCTATGGTAGGATGGCCAGTGTACCCGTGCATGGGTGTAGTGTGCTAGGGGACAAGGGACGAGGCTTGTGTGTGATAAAAAGGGGAAGATAATGCAGGGGGTGGTGCAATGAGTGGTGCAGAGTGTCGGAGCAAGAGCACCAAAAAATGTCATTCGCAGACTGTATAGGTGATCCTAGGAGAGGAGAAGATGCATGCCCTATATGATGTATGCAAAGTATGCTTTAAGTTTTTTACTTGCAAGCTTATTAAATCGTGGGGAAAATTTGCAATTTGTCACTAGTTTGCCTTATGATTTATTAATTTTGGTTTTTATGTTTTCATTAACCAAAAGGGGAAGCAGACATGTCTCTAATCTCCTAGGCATGGCATATACAAGAAGGGAAATAAACATGCCATTTGCCATGAATTATCATACAAGAGTAGGTGCAAAACATGAGCAATAGTGATGGCATAGCAAAAGTGTGTAAAAGGAAAAGACAACATTACAAAGGCATGCATGCAAAAAGACACCCCTTAAAAGGATAACCAATGCAAGGCATGGAAAAGGCAAGCAAGGAGAAAAGCCGAAGCAAAGGAGAAACCAAAACAAAGCTGGGATCTGGTTTTCCCCAGCGGAGTCGCCAGTTCCTGTAACCATGCCAGCGACAGCCGAAATGATTTTGACGCAAACGGCCAAAATGCATGAGGGACGGCAAAGTCACGACAAAAACAATAAAAATAAATATGCAAATGTAGGAGTTGCCACCTTGTCTATTAAAATGGAAGACGAGTAAAACCATATAAAACATGCAAATCGTGCAATGGAAAAGCAGGTCATAAACCAGATATGGGTAAGGATCCCTGTTACGCACGAGGAGGTATTAGGCACCCTCGTGCGCCCGATAAATCGGTCTTCAATTGGTTTCTCATTTGCTTATGAAATGTCGACTTTTCATCTTTTTCTGTACACCTAAGGGCGATATGCCATGCGATGCTTGGTGTCTTATGCTAAATAAGGGCGCATGATGTGCAAGGTGTGTCCTAGTGCTCAGAAGTATCACTCGTATATTGGGTCAAGTGTCGATGCAAAGTCATTGCATGAATAAAGTCAAAGATATATCAATCTCGAGTGATTTTTCATCCTTGCTTTGCTATATGCCAAATGCAATCTAACATGCAAAAAAATGACTAAAAATAGAAAAGGGTCTTCCTGGATATACAAATTGAAAGCAAATCGAAGCTGAAAACCTACTGTGTGCTACTAAAAACAGGTTGCTGCGCCTGTTAGGTGCGCTAGACTGGTGCTCCAGTCTGGTGCGCCACATATGTGCTCCTATGTGGGCCAGAAAGATGTGCTGAGGGAAAACAGAAATCCATGCAGTGCAAAGTCACCTATGAATGCATTACAGGAAATCATGCCATGTAAAACCCTTTGCAAAACTTGAAAATATGCTTTAAAAGTGAAAGAAATGCAAGTGTAATGACTTGTGGACCTTGTGCTCAAGGGCTAGTAGCCTCACACAAGATCCCACCTTATTCATGCTAAAATGTATGCAAGAAGGTTCAGACATGTCTCTGGATCATGGGCTGATGCACAAGGTTCTCCATATTGGAATTGAGGCAAATAGCTTACCAGATTTTAGCCATGGGCTGAACATTCAAAGGGGAAAATAGCTAGGAAATAATTGTTATTTAGGTTTGAAAACATGCATGCAAAACCATGAGATGTCATAAAACCAACAGCAAAAGAATCGGATGCAAAATCATTAGAAAACTATGCAAACAGGGATGCCAAAGTGAGTGTTTTGCTCTCTGACCAGTCTAGTGCTCCTGAATGGGGCGCCAGAGTGGTGCGCTGGTGAAGTGTGCCACTTTGGTGTGCCATATAGATGCTCCCCAGAAAATCTAGATCAGACTGCAATCTGATCCAGAACCTGACCTAGAATAAAGATGGGTTACTTGTGCCAATGCCAGTTGATTCATGCAAGCATTAAAAGCATGATGGGATGCATCTGATCACAGCTATCTATTATCATTAAAAAAAACAAGGTGACTAAAATGGGTTCATGGCAAGAACACATGCAAAATGCAAAGGATACAAACATGGAACAATTAAACCCAACAGAACATGTAAGTGATGATCATACCAAGAATATAACAAGGAAAAGATTGCTCATACAGGTGACATAGTGCAGATTTTTATGCTAGAAATAAAGTAAATATGCTTGCAAACAAATATGTAGGTGTGCATGGAGAGCATCTAACAAGGAGGACAAGTAAATTCATCACAAAAACCTCATGAAGATACAGAAAAAATCAGACCATATATGGAGCTTCTAGAATGCTATTTCATTGCAAAAGAACAAGAACTTAAATGAAAAGTGAGAAGGGTCTACCTTGTCCAAGATGTTCCTTCAAGAAATAAAAGAAAGACCCAAGATAATAAGCTCATTGATGCTTTGGAAGGTCTGAGAATACCTCTGGGTGCAAGGCAAAGCTTGAGTGCTCAAGTGAATAGTTGCAGAATTCTGGAGAAGGCTAGTGTAGCTATGTGTCTCTATCTTTCAAGATAATCAACCCCTTCAAATGGTTGTTTATGGGGTCTATATATTGGGATTTTCCATGGGTAACTCCTAGGACAACAAGGAGCCTCGTAGATGAAAAGCCTGGAATATTCCATGGCATATTCGCTGGTAGAGGTAACAACCATGGGAGGAGGAAAGCCAGTAGCCTGAGAAATGGATGGGCGCCGGGTTGTTGTGCTAGCTAGGTGTGTTACGTAGGTGTGCTAGGTAGGTGTGCTCTCCTACTTGTTTGGATTTCTGGTTGGGTTGTGGGCCTGCTATGGGTTTTGGATTGGTTCAACGGTTAGCCACATCCAAAGCAACATCTGGGAAACTCATCTATGAGTCACCTCCAAATCGAGGTGTCTACACTAGGGTAGTCAAAATCAACGTTTGAGGTGTTAAGAACTAGTAGCGCCTATTATGTGGATTTTGCTTCCGATGAAGAGGAAGGAGATGTTGTTGTAGCAAAGGTTGATAACATGCTCAGCGATTTGGAGGTTCTATTTCAAGAGCAGTTGGCGGTACTGGCCAAGGATGCGCAAGGAGAGCTTAGGCGTAGGAAGGGAAAGGCAATAATGACAGAGTACATTGAGGAGCAGACAATTGCACAGGGTCAGTCTGCTATCATGACATTGGAGGAGAATAAATCCTTAAACACTAGACCAGAGGAGTTTATCTCCTATCAGCCAGGAGGTGGGTATAGGTGGTTTTATCAGTCCTAGCCCCACTTGAGCAGTGGGGTCCAAAAAAAAAAAGATCCTGAGTTAGGCTCAGGAGGGAACTCAGGCGGCAGCACTCACATTAGTCAGACAAAGGACAGCTGCCCACCTGTTGTACAAGCTGTACAAAGACATCATGAAACTTAAAGCTTTTGTTTACCAGAAGTGGAATAGTCGGACACAAGTTCGGAAATTGCAGAACCAGAAATCATTAGAGGTGCATACAAGAAAACTAGAGTTACAATGACCATTCTAAAGCACCAACAAGGGTAGAGTGCTGAAAAGTGTGCACCTTTGAGGACACAAATCCGTCATGCCAGCAAGAAGTCCTTCCTGAGCTTTTTGCATACGAAGAATAGGATGATGCAGAGATGGAAGAGGAAAGTCATGGTGCTCCAGCATTCCAGCCTTATGATGATGATCTCGAAGGCCCGAACCTGCATGTAGAAGAAGAGACAGAGACTGTGAATATTGGCACTAATGAAGATGTCAAGGACGTGCGGATAAGCGCCATACTTACAGCTAGGCTAGAGAAGAACTTGTTGAGCATCTCTGAGAATATGTGGATATCTTTGCCTGGAGTTAAGATGACATGGTTGGGCTGGACTTCGAGGTAGTGGTACATACATTATCGCTTAAACTTGACGTCAAGCCAGTTTAACAAAAATTGCGTAGATGGCGACCACACTGGCTCTTGAAATTGAAGGAGGAAATAATGAAACAGCACAAAGTTAACTTTCTGAAGGTCGTCCTTTACCTAGAATGGTTAGCGAATGTGGTTCCGGTATCCAAGAAAGATGGTCGGGTCCGAATGTGTATTGATTACAGAGACCAAAACAAAGCCAGCCCGAAGGATGATTTCCCACTCCCACGCATTGATGTATTGGTAGACAACACTGTAGGACACAAATGTTGTCATTCATGGATGGATATTTAGGATACAATCAAATTCGAATGGCAGAATAAGATATGGAGAAAAACGTCCTTTATTACCCTATGGGGAGTGTTCTGCTACAAAGTTATGCCAATTTGGCTCAAAAATGTCAGGGCCACATATCAGAGGGCAATGACAGCTTAATTCCACGATTTCATGCACCAAGATATCGAGGTTTACGTGGATGATATGATTGCTAAGTTGAAAGAGCCTTAAGAACACATTGCTGGGTTGCTGGGTTCGTTGCAGTATATCAGCCGATTCATTGCCCAGTTAACACCAATTTGTGAGCCAATCTTCAAGCTCCTAAGGAAGAACGCGTAGATCCACTGGGGTGAGGAGTGCCAGGAAGCATTTGAAAAAACCAAGAAACTCTTGGCAAGACCACCAGCCTTAGTTCCTCTGACACCAAGGCGTCCTCTGTTTCTCTACTTGTCAGTGACACAGCATTCAATGGGCGTAGTCCTGGGTTAGCATGATGAAACAGGTCACAAGGAGAGGGCCATTTATTATCTGAGCAAAAAGTTCAGTGATTGTGAAGTTAAGTACACCGCAATTGAGAAAGTTTGCTTGTCCCTCGTCTGGGCCACACAGCACTTAAGACACTATATGATGGCATATTCAGTTCTATTATTGTGACGAAATGATTCTATGAAATACCTGTTTCAGAAGCTAGCGTTGGTGGGTAGATGTGGCAAGTGCTTTTATCTCAGTTTGACATCACTTTTGTCACTTAGAAGTCGATGAAAGGACAAGCCATGGCAAATCACTTAGCAAACTTACCCTTGCCAGAGTACCAACCCATGCAGACTCAGTTCCCTGATGAGGATATATTGTTCGTCAAGGAAGAAGAGCCAGTAGTCCCTCGAGATAAAGGTCAGTGGTAGCTCTACTTTGATGGTGCAGTTAACAGGAGAGGCATGGGTATTAGTGCAGTATTGGAAACTCCATATGGACAGATGATCCCGCTTGCTCAAAAGTTAACCTTTGTATGCACCAATAATGTGGCAGAGTACGAGGCATGTATTCTTGGCTTGTGAGTGGCATTAGAACATGGTGCACAAAGATTACATGTGCATGGCGATGCCATGTTGGTTATTTCTCAAGTTAATGGCAATTAGAGAACCAAAGACGTATAATTAGCTCCATACCACAATCATCTCTTAAAGCTGATGGCCATGTTTGAGGAGATACGCTTTTCCTTTATGAACAGGGCCAAGGATGCTTATGCAGATGCACTGGCCACTCTTGCATCCTGGTTGTTCATACCAGAAGATGGCACAGTGAAAGTGTCAGTAACCTGCATAGACCAACCGGCACACTGCATGAGCATAGAAGAAGTAGATTCCACAACAGAGCTCCCCTGGTATTACGACATCAGAGCTTACCTGGAAACCAGGAGTCATCATCCAGATGCATCAGCAGCAAATAGAAATACCATGGTCCGGTTGGCCTCAAAATATGTGCTGGGAGCAAGTCACTTGTACAAGAGGTCTTATAATCAGATGCTTCTATGCTGTCTTGATAGAAAGGAGGCTGATACAGTAATGTTGCAAGTGCATGCTGAGACATGCGGGCCTCACATGAATGGAGTATTATTGGCCAAGAAAATAATGTTACAAGGTTATTTCTGGTCAACCATGGAGACAGACTGCTACCAGTTTGTGCGAAGATGTCATAACTGTCAAGTCCATGGCAACTTTATTCATGCACCACCACAGCAGCTCCACAGCATGTCGTCACCCTAGCCTTTCTCAACTTTTGGAATAGACGTCATCAGAGCTATCCTCCCAGCAGCTTCCAATGGACATCAATACATCTTAGTAGCAATTGATTATTTTACAAAGTGGGTAGAGGCGGCTTCCTACAAGACAATGACCGCCTTCGTGACTGAAAAGTTCATCAGGAACAACATCATCACTTGGTACGGGGTCCCGTATTCCATCATTTCCGATAATGGGACGAATTTCACAGCCAAAAAGGTTGAGGATTTCCTGCAGGAGTTCCATATTAGGCATCACAAGTCCTCCTCGTACTGTCCTCAGATGAACGGTGCAGTGGAATCCGCCAATAAGAATCTAACTAAGATTCTTAAAAAGATGGCAGAGACACATAAGGACTGGCATGACAAGCTCCGATACGCTCTGTGGGCTTATAGAACATCAGTCCGGACCTCAACAGAAGCAACTCCATATTCTCTAGTATATGGCATGGAAGCAGTTCTACCAGTAGAGGTGGAGATACCGTCGCTCAGAGTCCTGAAAGAAGTAGAGCTGGAAGAGGCGGAGTGGATTGAGGACCGCCTTGTTCAATTGAACTTGATAGATGAGCATCGATTGCAAGCTATGCATCATGCATAATGCTATCAGAAGCGCATGGCCAAAGCTTATCTAAAGGTCTAACCAAGAAGCTTTTTGCCAGGGGACCTGGTCTTGAGAGCAATACATCTCCCTGATAGTCGTGGCAAGTTCAAGCCCAATTGGCGTGGACCATTCGTGGTCAAGCAAGTCAATTCCAGAGGAGCTATCATCCTTGAGGACATGGACTGCATCGAACAGTCAGAGCTAGTCAATTCATGCTACCTGAAAAAGTACTATCAGTGATCATGAACAATGTGTCCTCACTCTACGACATTAACACTTCCCTCCATGCATACATGAATTCATGTTCTTTCTACATCCATATAGCTTTGCATCACCGCACATACTAACCCCCATTCAGTATATGCATATATAGGCTGATATTTGTTTTCATCATCACATGTATGGATCTTAGCCCGGTGTTGATAAGCGGAATAAGCCTGTTAATGTTGGGAATGCGTAACACCTCCTCAGGTAGATACTATTCAGGAACCTAGGGAGAGAGGGAGCCACCTTTCATTGTGGATTGGGCGAAGTATCCAAGCCGCTCAAGGACCCTACACCTCCTAGAGGGAGATAAAATGTTAGGGGTGAGAATGAGAGCGTGAGAAATAAAACAAAAATATATATCTGTGAAAGGGCATTAGAGAATAGGAAGACAGAAGTCGAAGATAGAAGTCAGCCCTAAAGAGAGAGGCATGATGGGTAGCACTGTCCCTCCATTTTATCTTGGAGACGAGTTGGAGTGAATACTTGGAAGACATGTTCCAAAAGGGCCTAGCCAACCCTTTAAACAGCAGTAGTTCCACACCATAGACCAGGTACCTATTATCTCCAAGCCAGGGATAGGGTGAACCCACATGCCTATGAGGGAGAAAGAACAAAGAATGAATAAAATAAAAAAGCAGGCGTATTGTTCAGTGGGGTTTGGAACGGAGTACAAGACACAATGTCGCATTTCCTGAGAGCCACCCAAAAAACTAGGGGCTTGGATAGAGTCTCGTGAGGTCTGGAATTACCATTCCCTTGTATAGTTGGCGATAAGCATCCCAATGCTGAAGGCACCAATAAGATCCCACAAATCATTTAGCATGCATGCATTTCTTTCCACAAATATCATCCTAAAAGTGTCACAGAGTACTGTCTGGTTCTCTTAGTTAGGATGTGACAAAGACTTTCAGTCTAAGAGAATCGGGAGGACATCGCTTAGACCAGGGGCATGTAAGATCGTCGGTTAAAGCCACTTATGTGAAGCCAGGCGCATGTCAACTATCTTATGGTTAGACACACTAAGCCAGTACTCAACCAGGGGCATGTAAGCTGCTTTGACTAGTTAAGTAGCATCCATGTCAAGCCAGGGGCATCTCAGCTATCCTATGGATAGACACATTAAGCCAATGCTCGACCAGGGGCACGTCAGCTTCTCTGCAGGTCGAAGATCCTAGTAATTTGCTGGGAGGCACAATCCTGGTCAAAACTGGTTGATAACCAGGACCTTTTCTCAGGGTTGCGCACAATATTTATTCTGTTCAGCAACCCTTTGTTTAGTCGGCGGTAGTTTTCAGCTTTGGGCCAGTTTCTCTGATTCTTTTAATGCCATTGCACTGCATATCTATCTGTCTGCTTTGATTCTGTTAAGTGCTATTGACCAAAGCAAAGTTGAAATCTGTTTCTAAAAAACAAAATGTTTTGAGCATGTCCTGCAGGAGATCGTTTACCCCTTCTGAGGAGTCTCGAGCCAAGAAGCTGAAACACCTTACAGATCATGGGTTTCCCTACAATGGTTGTGCCCATACATTGCTCAAATGTTCTCCTGACATGGATCAAGCAGTTGACTGAAAGTGATCACGACAAGCTGCGGATTTGGGGAATCTCTTCAAAGCTTCTAGATATCGCAAAGGTGGAGGTTTCATGATACTTTCTGCGTGCAGCTGCCCGATTCTGGAAGCCAGCTCATCATGTATTCCTCGTTGGGAGAGTCGAATTGACCCCAACCTTGGAAGAGGTCCACAAAATATGTCGTCTACAAGGGTTCCCGGGACCCACCGTGTTTATGCAGCGCGATGGGTATTCTTTAGTCTTGAGTGAGCTAACTAGCCTATCAACCAGTGATTATGGTTGTCAGCTCATCTATTCAGACAGACATTCTCCCATGCTGCAGCTAGCCTACTTTGACAAAGTAGCCAGAATGTGCGCCTCTCTAGGTGACGAGCTTTGGTTGAAAGGCTTTGTTGTTCGCTTCTTAGGAGAATTGATTTTCAGCCATGGTCGGGTGGTTGTAAACATTGAAGTCGTTGAGATCGCTTTGGCAGTTGTTACCCGACAAATAGGTTTAGCTCCAGTCATCTTGGCAGAAACTTACTGGGCTCTGGACTGATCACTACGCCGCTGCCAGCGCTTTTATGGCTATGGAGCTTTTGTACAGGTATGGTTGGCTGCACATCTGGGTGTAGTAGTCTTACGCCCGCAACGATCAGCCTTCGAATCCTACTGTCAAAGTGGCCATGCGTGCACGCTCACCTCGGTTCAAAAGGAGTACGAGCGTTTAGAAAGA
Source organism: Posidonia australis (assembly GCA_024699735.1). Taxonomy (NCBI): domain Eukaryota; kingdom Viridiplantae; phylum Streptophyta; class Magnoliopsida; order Alismatales; family Posidoniaceae; genus Posidonia; species Posidonia australis. The sequence continues at coordinate 61,312 of JAMKQA010002626.1, forward strand.
TTGATAGAATAGAAAATCATCTAGCGCGTTATTCCTTTAGCTACGCATAACTTTAAGGCCTTCTTCAACACAGCTGACATGCAGCTTATCGTCCTGTCGGGCTTGATGGATGGAGTTGAATATCAACTAGTCCATGTGATGCGGTAGTTCGATTACCAACAAGATGCCTTTGTTCAAAGGCAAATGCTAGCACGGTTTCAAGAAAACCTCCTGAGCTCTTATACAATGACTAAGGAGCTCTCTCTCCTGCTCAGTGGCTCCATACGATCAAAGGATCTTACAGTCATAAATGGGAAGAGTTGCACAGCAGAGTATGAAGCCAGAGTCGAAGAGGCCTGGCCAATCTACAGCGTTGTCCCCAGCCGTACGCTCTTTGCCAAAACCTCGGGTTCCAAGAGATCTAGAGATGACGTAGATTCTTAACAGTCATGTCATGTTACTGGCTTTTTGTAAGCTTAAATACAAGTAATCACTCCATTGACTCTGGTAATAAAATTCATCAGAACATTTCTGGCTAGCTTGTTTGTTTGCTTATTGTTGATGCAGGACAGAAACCACCATCGCGACAGCATGCACATGATTGGTGCAAGATTCTACTTTCTTATGTCTGTCGGCTTGACGCTCGGGACCTCCTAGATAATAGTCGAGTATCTCGTTTTATTTCCCCAACCTGGATGAATGAAGTCTTCACAACTTCTATGCCAGATAGGGCGAAGCTGCCCCATTCGCCTTTGAATGTTCCCATCCATGGTTTGGTCTATTCAGACGAATCTTGGTGCCACCCCTTTTGCCTTTGAATGTTCCCATCCAAGGTTCGGTCCATTCGGACGAATCTTGGTGCCACGTTCCCATCCAAGGTTCGGTCTATTCGGACGAATCTTGGTGTCACCCCTTTCGCCTTTGAATGTTCCCATCCAAGGTTCAGTCCATTCGGACAAATCTTGGTGCCACCTTCTCATCCAAGGTTCGGTCTATTCGATCGAGTCTTGGTGCCACCCTGTAACCATGCCGTCGAGGATGGCAAAAATATGTATGCCAAAGTCGGCAAAGCCATAGCAAAAATGAAATAATATGCAAATGTAGGAGTGGCCACCTAGTCTATTCAAATGGAAGACAAGGAAAACCATATAACATGAAAATCATGCAAAACAATAAAACAAAAGTCTTCGTAAACCAGAAATGCGGGTAAGGATCCTTATTACGTACGAGGAAGGTGTTAGGCACCCTCGTATGCCTGATAAATCGGTCTTCTATTGGTTTCTCTTTTGCTAATGGAATGTTGGCTTTGCAGCCTTTGCTGTATGCCCGAGGGCGATATGCCATGCCATGCTAATGCGTGTGGTGTCTAAAATATGGGTGCATGATGTGTAGGAGTGTGTCCTAATGCTCAGAAACATCGCTCGTATGCCGAGTCAAGTGTTGATGCAACAATATTGCACAATAAGATCAAAGATCTAATATCTTGAGCGATTTATCATCCTTGCTTTACTATATGCCTAATGCAATCTAAAATGCATGAAAATAGTTGAAAGCAGAGTTGTGCCTTCCTAATGCATCAAGGAAGAAACCCAAAGAAAATCCAGAAGCGAATCAAGTCGAGAAAGCATGCCAAAAACATATAAAAACCTGCTGTGTGCTATTGAAAACAGGCCACTGCGCCTGTTTGGTGCGCCATACTGGTGCGTCAGTCTAGTGCGCCACCTATGTGCGTTTATGGGTGGGCCAGGAAAATGTGTTGAGGGAAAACAGAAAACTATGCAAAGCCAAAACATCAGGGAACACATTCTGGAAAGGTATGCAGTGAAATCATTCTGTAAAACTCGGAAATCATGCCTTTAAGGCGAAGGAAGTGCAAATGCAATATCTATGGACCTTGCGCTCAAGGGCCAGTAGCCTCACACAAGGTCCCGCCTATCTTGTGCTAAATGAAGGATGCATGATTCAGCCATGCTACTGGATCATGGGCTAATGCACAAGGTTCTCCACGTAGGAGTAAAGTGCAACCAACCTACCGGATTTTAGCCAAGGGCTGAATAACAAAATGGAGAAAACAATTGGAATCATGCAAGTGAAATCTTAAAATATCAGAGAATCAGCCATAAAAGAATCAAGCACAAAGCCTTCAATAAAGCCATGCAAACAAAGATGCTAATGCGAGTGCTCTGCTTTTTGAACAGTCTGGTGCACCTGCTTGGTGCGCCAGAGTGGTGCGCTGGAAAGGTGCGCCTGAGTGGTGCGCCCCAGAAAATCTGGATCAGACTGCAATTTGATCCAGAATCCATCCTAGCAAAGAGACAGGGGATGCATGCTAATGCAGATGGGTTCATGCCATTGCTAAAAGTTGAAAACATGATGAAGATGCACATAATCGAGAGTCATCATGTAAATCATGTATCTAAGACTAGAATGAATTAATGGGTTCATGTATGAAAAATGCCAGGGAATAAACATGATATGGGTAAACCTAATCAGAACACATGTAAGTGATATGTCAAGCATATCTCTATGTGCAAAGAACATGTAAGTGCGTGGCAAAGAGCTATGTGCAAGGAAACAGTAAAAAGAAGATAACTCATGTAGATTTTATGCTAGAAAAAATGGACATGCACGCAAACAGAGGTATAGACTTGCATGCAGTTCATCTTGCAAGGAGAGCAAACATATTTATCATAAAACCTCACAAAAACATGGATAAATCAAACCATATGTAAGATCTCGAGCATGCTTTATCATGTTTCTAAAGTGAGATTTAAAGGAGAAAGCAGAGGTAGAAAACCTACCTCTCAAAGTGTTCCTTCTTGAAATATCAAAGATAGAGAGATCCTTGTTGCTCTGGAAGGACCAAGGATGCTTTGGGATGCAAGGGAGTGCTCCAGAAAATGAATA